>WWET01000827.1:309829-320883 GCA_011038615.1 Limnodynastes dumerilii
CACTGTCACATCGGGGGTGCTATCAGCACATGCTATGACTCACACTGTCACATCGGGGGAGCTATCAGCACATGCTATGACTCACACTGTCACATCGGGGGAGCTATCAGCACATGCTATGACTCGCACTGTCACATCGGGGGAGCTATCAGCACATGCTATGACTCGCACTGTCACATCGGTACATGCTATGGCTCACACTGTCACATCTGGGGTGCTATCAGCACATGCTATGACTCGCACTGTCACATCTGGGGTGCTATCAGCACATGCTATGACTCACACTGTCACATCAGCACATGCTATGACTCACACTGTCACATCAGCACATGCTATGACTCACACTGTCACATCGGGGGTGCTATCAGCACATGCTATGACTCACACTATCACATCGGGGGAGCTATCAGCACATGCTATGACTCACACTGTCACATCGGGGGAGCTATCAGCACATGCTATGACTCACACTATCACATCGGGGGAGCTATCAGCACATGCTATGACTCACACTGTCACATCTGGGGTGCTACCAGCACATGCTATGACTCACACTGTCACATCGGTACATGCTATGACTCACACTGTCACATCGGTACATGCTATGACTCACACTGTCACATCAGGGGAGAAGCTGGGTGGTCAGGTCTGGTGTAGCGCACTTACCTGGAGATAAGTACAACAGTACAAAAATGTAAATACTCTTCAGATATGCGCAGTTCTCATCATGTGAATCACTGACACATAAAAGAAGCAGCCCTAGTCCTAACAAGTATATATTCACAGAATGCCAGGTACCTCACAGAGATGAACCACTTGCATCGCTAGATTGTCCTTTGACTGCCTCACAGACAGCGTGTTGAGTTCCCTTTCTGTTAAAAATCCCCATGCTTTCAAAAGACTCATCGACTCGCTAAGCGACATCTTCTGAACCGTCCTCTTAATAAATTCTGCAACACATTCATCCATCGCAGAAAAACTAAAAAAAGATACAAAATTACATTGTGTTATTACCGATTTAAGCAAATGACCAATTTGCACATAGGCAATAGCTTCAGAGCCACAAGAAAGGGTAAATCACACCAGTTCTACGCCACTTGGTAGCTATTGCACACATGACATGTATTGCCGATCATTGCTATTAACAGGTCTAGCAAAATTGCCTTGATTTAACCATTCTTATGCAAAACACATCTTAAATGGAGTGATGATAAGTGGCCGGATCTTTTAGACCGCATATACGCAATCTACGTATCAAAACGATACGCAGATTACGTACAATAGCTACTACGCATGCGCAGTAGCTACTGTTTATTGAACTATGTCCGTCTATGGAAGACGGACGTAGTTCTGGATCCGGCCCATTATTTGCAAGTCCTGAAATCTATATTAAATAATTTAATGCACAGTGACTCTATTCCTACGTGCATATAATCAGACACCTTGTTGTTCAAAATGGCAAACAGATAGTAAATATCATCTATCCAGCATCTGTTGGAAGTTCAGTGTGACTCCCTGTACACCAACCTACTCTATCCAGAGGCTCTAACAGCCTCACGACTGTACTTCAGCCACACTGAACTTCTAATGGAAGCTGGGTGGATTAGTATTTATTTTTGATTCCTTCAGTATTACTCATCATGTTGAATAATTGATGGGATGTTTTCTAGATTCTTTTTTTTTGGAGATGTTTTACAGGGATGTTGAACACAGTGCACCTGTTAGGTAGCAAAGGAAGATTAAACGTAGTACTCTCCAAAAAGTGGTTGTTATGAATAGTGTTAGAGCGAGATGTCCTGTACTGTGAGCACAGTAATGGGCAAGAATGTAAAAATAAAAGGCATAATAAACTGTATTGTCCTACAGAGCTGGTTTACATGATCCATAGAGAAAGTTCACTTTACAAATGTCCATAGAGAAAGAAAGAGATACAAAAGATTCAGGGGGGAAAAAGTGCAGTGTTGAAAGATACCCTAAATATTAGTACCAAGTCCAGACAATAAATGTAATCAAAGCACAGACATAAAAGGTTTACTATACCATCAAGCACAGTAAACAAGCTTGCAAGCCCCCCGGATATTTACTTCACCCTGATTATTGTAGTATATAACTAGCCTAACACCAGGGACTAGCAGCTGCTGCAGGATTATGCAATACCCTGGATCCTGTCAGGTTCTGGAACTAGCAGCATTAGCTGTCGTGGGACCACATTGGCCCTAATCCAGGTTGTGCAGAGTGAAGAGTTTGCAACCCCATACATTTTGATACATTTATTTGTATAAACTGGGTTTAGAGCGTCACAAGCTTCGTGTAAGAGTCCACTGCCACGTCCCAGTTCATGCTTTGCACCACTGCGGTGGCCAGATGTAGAGTGCATGTGGTAAACACACACACAGGATCCAGTAAATAACCTGGAAAGCGAATACCCCACCCCACATAGACTGCACAGCCTGCCCTGTACCATCATATAGCCCCCCATAGACCCCACAGCCCGCCCTGTACCATGAACTAGCCATCCATAGACCCCACCCGCAGCCCGCCCTGTACCACGATATAGCCCCAACATAGGTCGCACTTGTACCACGATATAGCCCCCCCATGTACCTTTGCCGCTTCCTGGCATTCCCGGGCGTCGGAGCCATGATGGCGCTAACAACCCGGCGCTTCAAACCAACCAATGGTACACCAGAACCGCATCGCCCCCTGCTCACGTCATCGCCGGGCGCCCACCTCGCCACTGGAGAGCGTCCTGTTTCTATGGCGCCTATCTAGCGCGTAGGCCCCGGCCGCGGCCGGTGAGCTCATTGGATGCGTGCGTATGATGGACAGGGCGGACAGCGTGTCACAGCAGCTTCTCCGTGTTATGTAAAAGCAAAGAGAAGTAACCCGGCTGTGATCCGCTGTGAGCCGGCGAGAGGTACGGTGCGGGCTTCTCTCTTCATTT
This sequence comes from Limnodynastes dumerilii, assembly GCA_011038615.1. Taxonomy (NCBI): domain Eukaryota; kingdom Metazoa; phylum Chordata; class Amphibia; order Anura; family Limnodynastidae; genus Limnodynastes; species Limnodynastes dumerilii. The sequence goes on from WWET01000827.1 coordinate 312,774, forward strand.
CAGAGCCGCATGTGGCCTCAATAGCAGTCTTGGAACTACAGGTCCCATCATGCCTTTCTGGTTAGGCTATGTCTCCCCTTGCGGTTGAATAACCTTGCCAGCCTGAGGTCTTGGCAGTGCACCCTGCTGCAAGGTCATAAATGCAAGAACTACTTTTATTAGCAAACTACATGTCCCAGCATGCTCCAACAGCTATCAGCTATTACTATGCTCTCAGAGCATGCTGGGAGTTGTGGTTGAACAACACCTGGAGATCCACCTGTTGGCAAGTGGTGGTGTTGACATTGGAGTGAGGGCTTACAGGTGACAGGTGGTGGCCTCCTGTTTTTCTTACCAGACCATTGTCTTAAATCTGCACTTACATGGGCAATTTTAGCATTTTCTGTGTATTTGGACAATTGCACTGAGCCCCTTCTCAAATCCTGCTCTCTTCGCAGTCTAAATTAAGTATTGGGGAAAAAATGGGTGAAACTCCCCCTAGTGCATAGGGTTCTGCTGGACCCAAAGTTTGGGCATAGGAGTGCTTTACTGACTCAGGGTCTATTTAGTATTCTGCAACCTGAATCTAAAAATCCAAAAGTTAAAATTTTCGTGGTTTTATTGTAAAACAAAAGGCAGAGCAAAACTTTCCATTAGGAAAATTAGACCCATTTTTCCCAACAGGGACAATTGCTTTCTTGTAGAAGCTTGCTTTATGGAAGTATAAACAACTATTAGGGGCTGATTCAGAGTTTGGGAGTAAGGGTAAAAATGGTGCAAGTCTACAGCCTGGCTAAACCATTTTTCAAAGTAAGGGGTGTTACTTAATTTAAAATATTTTGCATGCTTGGAAAATACTTTACTTTTACACATAGATCTCGCATACTGCATAGTTTTATGTATGATCTATAAAATAGAGTTGAGCTAAGAAACTTCACCTCCTAATTTTAATTCTGTTTTTTTTCAATTTAAATCTGCCTCCCCTTTCATTTCAAATGGTATTGCTCAGGTCTACACTTGCACCTAAAAAAGGTGGAAGTGCAACTCTGAATCAGCCCCAAAATCTCCACACAGATACAACTTCAGTACAACCTTATGTACAATGTAGATGCATATCCATCCTAGGAATGTGACACCTGTGCATTTAGGAATTGCACAACTCTCTGTTATTGCAAGTCTGGATAAGATCCAATCTTTTTAGCAGATGAAGGTTGGCCAGGTTCAGAGTTCCAATTTTAATGCTATTTGATCCACAAGCGAAATAATTGGATAGATCTGTGGTCCGCATTATCCACACATGCATACATTCATATTTTAACCACTCTCATGGATGAATTTCCAACTCAACGCAAATTCACAGAAGTCTGGATCTAGGTAAACAGAGAGAAGTAATATCTATAATGTATATTAACTAACAGGCCACTCTTAAAACTATAGGCTTGGAGGAGTCAGGGGCCTGTGGCAGCTGCCCACCCTGCACCCATTGAATGCACTGTCATCAGTTTGTGGCTTAAACAGTGCTCTGCACTCTTTCTGAGTGCTGTGTGTAAATAACTTTCCATCGGCTGACAGCTTAGTGGGGGGGGGGGTGCTCCTACAGTTGACTTTGCACTAAGGGTTATTAACTCATAGGTTTAAACATGTTCCATTTGTCTATAACCAGATCCAGGCTTCTGATATGAGTGTGTGCAGATCTGTGATTGTCCAGATATCCATGCAAGCATTCGGCTAACCACTCTCCTCACACCAGTGGACTCCCTATAGCCATGCCCTACCTTAAGTTTCCTGGTGGCTGTTTGAAAATCTAGATCAATACGCATTCCGTTTGCATGCCTATACTGTGCGTTGTAATACCAAGTCACACCACTAGCGGGAGTCTGGATAGAGTGGATTGCATTTCAACAGAGTAGCATTGTGCACAATACTCAAAAACAGATAAAAATATGGAAATCGGGGTGGCAAATCCCAACAGACGTGAGATAGATATGTATCTGGGTGTTCTGTAAACCATAAAGAAAAAATATCTTGTTTTACTATATGCTGTATAAGAACTACATACATTAATGAAAGAGTAATGTGTCCATTCAGACTCTGCTTCTGAACCAGTGGACAACTTCCTTAATTTATGAAGAACCGGATCTTAAGATCTAATTGTGCTGTGCTCAAATCTCTACATTGGATCCCTGTTACATCCATGCATCCATCACACAGAGTTAACAGCAGGACCCAACCTTAAAATTTCTAATCCACTGCCATTTTGGCTGAATTGGTTGGCGGTCTGTTAGCTCACCTATACTGTAAATTGTAATACAGAGTCCTTCCCGCTTGCGTAGTCCAAACCCCCTGTGTTTGCTCGGATCCATGCATGTGCGCAGGTTGCAAAATCAGAGATTTTGTTTGAACCTGCTGTACAGAATACAGCCACTTATAGGAAGTCTGGTTTTGGTGCCTGGTGTAAATTTCCCATACTAGGACCAATGTTAACAGTCTCTGAACATTATTTTATGTGCATATGATTTTCAGGCTCTTAAAAATTTTTTATATTGTGGTAATGTGTATAGTAGGTGATTTCTGTTTCATTTTCAAAGATTTGATATGTCTGTATATGTTTATATTAAATGGTTGCTTTTTAAATCTATTTCAGTAAATGCTGAATTTTATACTACTATTTGTTTGAATAAAAAAAAAAATTAAAAAAATTATAGTCTGTAGGCAAATGCTTTTTAAAAAGCACAAATAAAAAATCAGATGCATACAAGCTATTATCTATTAATGATAAAACTCATGTATGAAAAAAATCAAAACATGCTGTTTATTACAGACTCATAACACTTTGGGCCAGATTTACTAAGCTGAGGGGTTGGAAAAGTGGAGATGTTGCCCATAACAACCAATCAGATTTTAGCAAACATTCTCTAGTATGTAATAGGAAAGTGAGAGCTAGAATCTGATTGGTTGCTATGGGAAACATCTCCACTTATCCAAACCCTCAGCTTAGTAAGTCTAGCCCTTTATATCCAATGTGACCTCATATGAAAGATATTCATCTCATTTGGTTATTACAAATTTTAATATTAATTTCCCTATAGGACATCGGATGTTTCTAGAACATTCTGTGATCTAGGAAGTTCGTAGAAACTGTTATGTCTTTTCCAAAATAAACAGCATCCAATAAACCAAAGCACAGCATGCTCGAACAAAAGTTTCCAAAGATCCATCCCCATCAGTCCACTGTTTCTTATTTGTAAATTTAAGGCACCCATGAGGTTTTGTGTGGGTTTTCTTTCTATTCCCATACACTTTCAATAATTTGATTGCCTCTTCTTGTGCCTTTTATTCTACAGTTGCTGTTTTACATGAAAGATGCATCCAGACTTGTCACCCCATCTTCACACAGATGAATGCAACGTGCTCATCAATTTGCTGAAGAAATGCCACAGTGATGTAAGTGTGACTTAGACATTTTACATTAAGTTGCCCATCCACCCACTCCAGCAATGGTAGGTACATTATGACCTCCCAGGATCTGCACCATGCAATATTTGAAGTGCAATGCCCATGGCCTTCAGAATTGGTGGGGCCCGGGACACACCCACAGGCCCCGCCCCCTATTTGTTGTCATGTGGGCGGGCCCCATGGACCTGCGCTACTGTTTGCCCGGTGCGCAGGGAAATTCCTCCATGCGCATCGGCCCTGTAATGATGGCAGGCCCCCATCGGTTGCGAGCCCAGGACAGCAGTCCTGGCTGTTCCCCCTGATGACGGCCCTGGTGCTGTAGGCCACTGTCTGGCAAGCTTCAGAGAGAGGATGTTTTCTCCAGTCTACTACTATTGTGTTTGTTCTATAGATGTCTGTAGACTGTTCACATAATGAAATGATTGAAAAAAATCTGTGATGTAACTACCATTGGTGCAAGGGGGGCAGCTGCTACATTGCCTGAACCCTCTGCTAGTTGTTGGAGATGGCAGCTTAAGACAGTTCTCAGCATCGAGAGAGAGAATATGATAATGATAATGTATCCCATTACACGTGTGCATTTCCCTAATGAGTATTAGAATGTTAATTTTGACAGTTATGATTTCGTTCCAAATATGGGACCTGATTCACACTTAAGAATCTTCTTAAAATAAAAACTTAGTCACTCCTGGGCTAAACCATGTTGATTGCAGGGGAGTCATATTTCATCTGTTGCAAATAGTATTAGTGTTGAGAGGTGATATTTCCCAGCCCAAGTCTAAATAACAGTGTAATAGTAAAGCTGGTCAGTATCTGTTTTCAGTAAGCAATTCAAAGATGTATCCCTGCATGCAAAGAATACAATTAACTTGACTCCCCCCGAAAACAACATGGTATAGCCCAGGAGTGACTTTAAGTTCTCATTTTAAGAAGATTCTTAAGTGTGAATCAGGTTCATGATTCTTTAAATAACTTTATTGCTCTGGGCAATGCTGATTTTTAGAGAGACACTATTGCTAGGGGGTAAATGACGGCATTTTGCATTCACGCTTATGCACATAACACACTTTCTTTACTGATCTGGATCCTCTTGGTGGGGTAGGATGTATACAGTGTGTTCACAAGGCTATCTGGATTTCCATGTCCTCCTATTTCCTGCAATCATAACTCCCGAACATGTGAAGAAAGTGGACTCTCCTTGCATGCACAGGAGATAGGATTTAGTGGGCATCTGGCTTCGGCTCTCCACAACCGCTTCAGTCTGGATCTTGTCTGTGCTTCCTTAATTCCAAAGCATAAAAGCAGCAAATATATGTTATTATGTTGATGTATGGATTAAGATTTTCTACTTGAAAATGTTCTAACATCCTTTTTGTTTATACTTGCAGAACAAAGTTCTGAAATATTTCGGCCAATGCAACGACTTTGACCGGGAAATGCGAAAGTGCTTAGATAAAGAGGTGAGAATCCTTTTGTGTTTCTGTTTTAAATGCACACAAGCAGAAAACAGACAAGGAGACAATGACACCACTTCCATATTATCTTAGCCATATAATTAGTTGCTGTTGCTATTTATTAAATGCTCAGCATTACAAAAAGGGCAACCATGTGAACATCAGGAGCTACTATAAAAATGAGAGAACACATTTTACTACAAAGATGGCGATAATATAAAATAAATCATTTGTTTCTTTTTATAACTATGCTGCTGTTATCTGCTATTGACTATACAGTCATTGGAGCAGCGTTCTGACATGCAGGCCTGCAGGCTTTGTGGAGGAGTCTGTTAGGATATCTACTGGGGAGTGTGACTTTGAGAGGGACCCCCCCCCTCCCTTTTTGTTTGGTTTCAAGTAGGACTTTGCTCTTCTATAGCTGGGCTGGAATATTATTTCATTATGATGTGTATTGGACCTAGGTATAGCATTGTTTATGAGGCCTCTATGAAAGAACAAGTCTGGGATAGCAGCCGGCAGGGGGCGCTGTTGCAGAGATGCTATTTTGGAGTATTTAAAGGTGTGTTAGCTCTCAATATAAAAATAAATGATAAATGCCCCAATATAGGCACTCTTGACAGTTTAGAATTAGGGCCACCACAGCAGAGAGGCCTTGAAAGTGGCTGGTGGTTTTAGACCATGCTTAATTGCAGCTTTACCATTGCCTACTGATTTATTTTTTATAGTGAAAATGTGAATTCCGAAAGGGGTACCATGTTGAATGGTCTCAATTTGACAAGACGCCTGTTCCGGTTAGGGTTAGGCTCCGGAGAGGAGAGGGTAAGGTTAGACAATGATGGTTAAGGTTAAACTGCGAGATGACAATAGTTAGGGGAGAGTTAAGGTTAGACTGCAGAACTTCATTGCCACAAAGAGATCTGTCCATGGGAATGTGTTACAGTCCATTATTCCATACACAGCTGTGAGCATCAGCAGTGGCTTAGCATTTCTATAGCCTGCATGGCCTTGAACCAGGCAGACGCAAAACTGACGATTTCCTATGACAAGCTTCAAACCCTGACACCCTTATTCATCTCCATTATGTTTAGTTATAGCCCCCAAACAAAAGTTTAAAACACAGGTATACTATCTCAGTAATATCCAGTGTTTTCCTTCCCCTTGCTTTATAATCGATTGTTTTGTTATCTTTTTGTTAAGGTTTTTGTGTATTTCTATGTATATTTTTAACTGCTGCGATATAATCTGGAGTCCGGCTTCCTTCCTGCATAGCATGTGACCACTCAGTCACTGCTTATATTTTTATACAAAGATATACATGGTCCAGGGGTCTCAACTGCAACTGTATTTTGCTTCTATAGAAATGAATATTTAACATTTGTAATTTGTTTTTCAGTATGAGAGCAAGAGAGCTGCGAGTCGTCTCAGATCTGCGAGGATCAATGAAAAGCTCCAAGAAGCTTAACTGAGAGATGCCTTTTCATGGCACGCTGCCAAATACCTTTTTATCTCCACTTTAAATCTTCAACCAAGGACAATTTGTATTTATTGTGCTATAATAAACACTTTGAGGGTTTTGCTTGTTCTTTTTTTGTTGTGGTGGTTTTTTTAACCTCTGAAACTGAGCTTCCTACCAAAAAATAATTTGTATTTATCAAGTAGTTAGTTAAGTCCTTTTTTTTTTCTTTCCCAGACCCTTATTGGTGGTTAGAGTATTTTCAAGATCGTGACTATGGACCTATTCACAGTTAAGAAGGAGATGAGAAAGGACAGATTCTCAATTATAAGCACATAAGTTGCATGGCAAATCCCTTGTCACACCTTAGATTTTCTTAACTGACTTAAGAATGCCATAGACAGCCTTATGTACCCATGCGTATGTCTCTTCTTAAGTAGCAAAAATACGCTTGTACTTAGAAAATCTCTGTTTCTGCCCCATTTAAATGTCCCCCACACCCACTTTTCTTAATTTTCTTCTTAATTTGGCCTAGCACGCCCCTTCTCACTTATCTACTTACGAGCGGGGTTGCGTTCCTAAATCAAACATAGATTGCGTACACAGTATAACCGTTCTTAAAAATACGCACGGAAATAGCAGTAGCTTCTTAACTGTAAATCGGGTCCTGTGGATTTATATGCCAAAACTATAGAGCAGGCTTATTCAGGCGCTGAGTAACTACAAGTTTCAGCATGTTTTAACAGCTGATCCAAAGCTGATAGCTGGCAGTACAATCTATCTTTCAATATAGGACTCGCACCTTACATCCGTTTTGGATTCTGGATCACAACTAGGGATTGGAAGGCCCTCCGCATAGTTACTAGTGGGGATTTGAATTGCTGGGCTGCCTCACTCACCCAGGATATGTTACCCAGCTTTGTATTTTTCTCTTAGCCCCTGGTAATTTGTGGAGGACTCCTGCCACTGGACTTCAGCATGGAGCCACAATCATTTTGCGAAGTGAAGGAGCTGATCAGAAAATAAGGAAAAATAGAAACCCAAGCAGACTAGCAGAGATTCAGTAAACTAGAAATGGCTGTATGCTAGTAAATAGCCACTCACCAACATTCCTATTAAAATTATTATTATTATTATTATTATTAAAACATTATTTTGACATTTATATAGGACCACAAATTTTTCACAGCACTTTACTGAGAATAATTAACATTCACATCATACTTAGTTTCAGTTTAGGTTCCCTAACACACACACACACCTTAATTTAGTCAGCAGCCACTCAGTACGTAGGTCTGCTGGCAGAGAGGCAGTAAAAGATGAAGATTAAACACAATCAAATTGTCTGGACAGCATTCTCTACCTGCCGTTCAACCAGCAGTCACATAGTAAATGGCCCTCAGAGCATGCTGATTGGCAGGTGGCTGAAGTGGGTGCAGGGCTCCGGTCTGAACTGCTGATTTTCAAATCAGCCATTTCCTCCCAGCCAGTTGCCAACTGGCTGGGATTTCGCTTGCATGTGCCTCGATGAGGCATAGCAATCGATCCATGGAGCACCGAAAGCTCCGTGCTCCAAAATGGTAAGTAAAGATAGTCCCCACTCCTTTCCCTAATTCTAACCCTAACCCTCCCCTCTCACTACCCTAACCCTCCATTCCTGGCACCTGACCCTAACCCTCCCTTACTTGCAGCCTGACCCTAACCCACCATCTCCCGCAGCCTGACCCTAACCCTCCCTCCCCCGCAGCCTGACCCTAACCCTTCC
>WWET01000827.1:330211-359813 GCA_011038615.1 Limnodynastes dumerilii
ATGTAATTTGAATTTATAATCCCTTGTTTAGCTTAATCTGTGTCTCACCACATTATGTAGGTTATGAAATGCTTTTGTTTTACAGGTGAATGCCCCCAACATTACAAAAAATTAAGCAAAATCATAATTGTGGTCTTGGAAGATGAACCTCATATATAAGGGCAGTATATATGATAGCATTGCATGCAAATGAGGGAAGATGAACCTCATATATAAGGGCAGTATACATGATAGCATGGCATACAAATGAGGGAAGATGAACCTCATATATAAGGGCAGTATATATGATATGATAACATGGCATACAAATGAGAGAAGATGAACCTCATATATAAGGGCAGTATATATGATAGCATGGCATGCAAATGAGAGAAGATGAACCTCATATATAAGGGCAGTATATATGATATGATAACATGGCATACAGATGAGGGAAGATGAAAGATTCAGTGCATAAACACTGGAGAGAAAATTGTGCTATTTTTTGGTCAGGATACAAAAATATGTGAAGTAAAGACACTTGTGTAACACACAGTGTAACAGACTAAAGGAATACTTTGTATCTATCAAAACGATTGTGTAAAATAACTGGAATATAGTATACCCAAAAATATACATGCAAACACAGGACCGGATCCATACCCCCGCACGTACGGAAAGCGAGAGAGGGGAGCGCATGCCCCCGTCACTCCTCTCTCTCTCGTGCAGGCTTTATGGCAGCTTACACTGCTATAAGCCTGCCTTAAGCCCCCTCCTACACTGTACAATTATCATGCTTCCTCCCGCCCACTTTAGTGGGTGAGGGGGAAGCACAGCCCATTTCATAGGAAATGGGCTCGTACGGAACAAAGTTCTGTATGATAGTGGCTATGCTAGGGCATGCGCCCTCCAGTACCTTGTGTGCGTAACTGACCTGACGGTTTTTATTCTGGATCCGGACCAATGGACTGGAAGCCAAGAATCCGATTTCGCAGCGTTCGGAGCTTTAAATGCAGGATGCGCAGAGACTCTGCTATTGGATCCAACGGTCTCCACGCATTTGTACAAGCGCACCTCTGCCCTCACATAGACGGACATCCCAGCTCCTTACCCTACCTCAAATTTTACAACTCATGCAATATGGCGGAGCAGTCCATTAGCACGCTATTCTGTACATTTTAATTCTAAGTCCCGCCCACCCAGCTCCCCTGGATCAGCGCTTTATATACCCACAGGCTCATCCAGATGTGCACTTATGCGCAGATGGTAAAATTGGACGATATATGTTCTGGCCGCACAGAAAAGAAATCAGGGAAGCAGGGCCGGCGCTGCCACTAGACAGGAATCTGCAGCAGGTTATTGTGCCGGGTCTGAGGGCGAGGTACACATGTCACAAATGTTCAGGGAAATGCAAAAATGCGAAACGCGTCAGAGGTGCAGAGGGGAATCAGGCTGTATAGGCATCCTCCCTACTGTGCCAGCCTCAGGATTTCAGAACATGGTTGTTACTGGGACGCATTTTTCTGCTCTCTCCCTGCTGTGCAGGGGCATAACCGCCACAAGAAATTGTGATGACCAAAGCAAACTCCACTCTCTATGTGATGTCACACGCCATGATGTCACATATAACTGGAGCACTGCAGTTATGACTTACAGCGGGCCAATACACAGTGAAGTCACTCCCTACACATCGGCCAGCCAGCTGATGTACAGCCTGCTAGGAGACTGGGACAGTGACTCATCTGTCTCCTTCCACCAATACCCACTACTGGGGAGCTGAGGTGGGTATCGATGGGACCACCTCTCTCTCTAGGCCCATCAGCACGCCCCGTGACCACAGCCCTGTGCAGGGGGGTGGGGTTCATCGATGGTCTCGGCCAGAGACCTAGCACCAATGAAAGAAGGTTATTTATATTTTTTTAATTCTAAGGAGATTCCATCTAATATTAGCTTCAAATGTCAAAAAACAGTAAAAACAGGCGATTTGATGACAGGGTTAAAATATATAATAATATATATTTAGGATGGTTCCAGTTGTGCTTAAACAGACATAAGCAGCAGTTAGATATACCAAGGGGGGGGGTCTTATACTCCCCAAAACAAATGTAACAAAATGAAGGGGTAAAGAACAAGTTACAAATAAATAACTGCATAAATAATTGAAAAATATAAGATAAGTCAGTGTTCTAATACAAAGACATATATGGGCTATAACATCAAGGTTGTTGCGTCTTTGAAGATCACTAGATCCGGTTCTTCTTACACTCAGTGATGTTTAATCACCGCGGTGATCCTGAAAGGCTCCAACACGGTTAAACCCTTCGGTCTGGCTAGCGGCAGAGTCCTGGTTCTTTCCATCCTGACGCCTCCCGGGTATTCACGTCCCATTCCAGGATTCTATTGCTGACCTTTTCCTACAAACAGACTTTCTAGGTAGGGTCGTTCCGGTTGTTTGACCTTCCCATGTCTAAGACTTTCTGATATACTGTAAGCCTATATGTACGGTTATTATATATTCTATTTCATTGTTATTGTTTCTGAGTTTGTTATAATAAATTGTATTTTGTATCGATATTGATCAGCTTCCATCTCTTTTCCTTTCATCATTAAACATCACTGGGTGTAAGGAGAACCTGATCTAGGGATCTTCAAAGAAGCCACAACCTTGATGTTATAGCCCATATATTTATTTGCATTAGAACATTGACTTATCCCAGGGAGATCCCGGAGGGAAGCCATAGATGCACCATTTATGCAAATCATGTCATTAAGTCCCACCCCTTGACTTTCAATTACCCATTTGGGGTTTCATAGGGATGGGGGAGGGGCTTGATCACGCAATTTGCATCACCAAGTCTCTCCCTTGGTGATGCCTAAACTAGTGTTGCCAGGCAGGGGGGCAGGACTTGAGGCCGTGGTTCCATGGAAGCCAGTTATTATTGTTTATTAACATGTTCTGACCAGCGCTGTCTGAGATTTACCCCTTCATTCTGTTATTATAAGGGTAAATACATCCGTCAAATGACATATTTGAATTTCTAACGCCTTGGTGCGGGGTGGTAATTGATGCCCGTGCATGGTGTGGGGGTGTTGTATTACTTGTGCTGTTTTTGGCATACACTTTGTGTAGTCATGTGTCACTCCATAAGCACAGATTTTACATAAAAGAACCGCGCAACATTCTGAAACCGCGTGTTATTGTTCTCACCATACAGTGTCTGCAATGTATTCATATATAATTAGATCATGAAAGAGAAGAGGCTTGCCCTCATTTAGCTCGGAGAGATGAGTTGATCACGCTTCACCTCCATAAAAGTTCATGCATTAATCTTTTATTGATGATTTAAACAGGAAAACATTGTGCACAAATGCCCAGGCTTCTACAGGCATGTGTGTAAATATGATATGCTTAGACTGTGGTTTGCATAAGATGAATAAGTCAGTTTCCACGTTCAGCCGAATTTTTCTCTCTATAAGTTACTTAGAGTAAGTACTAGACCTCATTATTTTTTAAAGACATCGGGCCAGATCCAGAACAATGCTTGTGAGCGAATTTATGCGTGGCGGAGACGTAAAATCACGTTTTGGTAAGTACTGCGTATGCGCACCATAGAAAATACGCTCAGTTACGTAGCGTAATTGTGAACGTATGGGCCATTCACGTATGTGTCACATAAATACGTGTGGGGGCGTGCCAATTTTACGTGAGTCCAAAATACGTCTGAAATACGTTATGTAGGTGGGGGTTTGTATTTAAAGTGTACAGTATGGGCGTGCTTAGCGGCGTAAATACGTGTTGGCGATCCGTATGTCAGCGGATCAATTTCATCTGTTGCAAACAGTATTAGAGTTGAGAGGTGAAGTTTCCTATCCCAAGTCTAAATAACAGTGTAATAGGAAAGCTGGTCAGTATCTGTGTGCAGTCAGCAATTCAAATATATATCGCTGCATGCAAAGAATACAAATAACTTGACCCCCCCTGAAATCAACATGGTTTAGCCCAGGAGTAACTCATTTCAAGCACTTACTTAAGTCTGGATCCAGCCCCTTGTGTGGATTCATGCACTGCCGTTCCCTATTATTCCTCCTTATAGCTCTCGTGGCTTCTGGGGTGGTGCAGTGTTTCAAGCCTGATTCACCCAAAAAAATGAGGGCAATATATATACAATTTCTGGCTTTTTTAAACCAACATTGAGCATATCAGAGCAAAACTCTACCCTTGGAGACATAAGAAAAGTCTTGGAAAAGAAGGAGGCGTTTATCTTCCAAGTCAATGTATTCTGTCCAGAGAAAGGCCATTTGTGAGCAATTTAAGCACCAAACTATGACTGCTCTAGAGTGATCAAGTCTTCTCTGACAGGGCCGCTCTACTATAAGCTGGCCATTAGGGAACTAAGAATCCACAAGTTTAGAACGACTAAACAATAGGAACTGTTTCAAAGTTTCTCCTTTCAAAGATTTAGGTAGACTAATTAGCCGTAATCCAATCCAAGTCAACTCTACCACAACTGATGTAGTATTTGCTTGGTTTGGCTTTTTCTTTAAGGTTGCCAATATCGACGATGGCTTCCTCTTAATATTTGGTCATTTCACTGCACTGGTTTAGATGTTCCTTTGTTAGATTTTTTCCTTTAATTCCTAGTTCAGTGTTTTGTTTTTTATTGCCTGGATTATCTATGCAAGAGATGGATTCAACAGTGACAAAATCAGATGCAAAGTTGCAAAGTCATCAGTAGAAGATTTTTTCTTCCTGCTTCTAAGTAGCTTAGCAAAACCATATTTATCCATGATAAAATTGTAGTGGGCCGTATGCAGAACTCCGGCCGCATATACGCAATCTACGGTGCAAAAAGTAACGTAGATTACGTAACAAAATGACTGCGCATGCGCAGTAACACATTGCTGAAAACTCCGGCCGCATTGCATACGGCCCAGTAAGAGGAAACCGAGGGGTTAACATTATGAGCACAAAGGGGGATTAAACCCCTTGCAGTGGGACACCCAATTGGCCACTTGATACCTCGTGCCATGGGGGGGCCAATGGGAAAGGTGGGATTAGCTGGCCTAATAGGATGAGCTGTAGGGGTTTTTAAGAGGGAGCATGGGGATGGCCCTTCCCCTTTTGTCCCTGGATCTCAGCGTACCTACAGGATCGGAGGAGGATTTTTTTATTTACCCACCATAGCCCATCCGTAATCTTTAGAGTGGTCATTGGTATTAGTGCAGTAGCTTAGTTAGGGAATGCAGATAGTCAGATGGTTGTTTATTCATAGTGAGCTATTAAAGCGTACTAGGTTAGGAAATTGGTAAGGGTCTGTAAAACTGTTTAATGTCTGATTAAGCAATTGGCGTAAATCAGGATTGAGAAAAACGCAAGTGGCGTAAGTGTGGTTATTTGTTTACTTGTTTGTATGGAAGTTACTTACAACACGCAACTGGCATGTTTTGACTAGGTTTCGCCCCGCGGGCGGGCCTCTTATTGGTTAGGTTGGTTTAGGTAATTAGGCAGTTATTTAAGGTTTAGGATTTTCTGTTATATGACTACACACTGTCTATTCCTCGGCCACCTTTTAGCAGATGCTCCCTAATAAAGCTGTCATGTTTTTTATGCATAGATCGTGTCTGTCTCTTGATTATATGGAACTCGGGGGGAGGGGTTTAATGGTGGGGGAGTGGCCATGGGGTGTAATCACTGCTTCAGGCTTTATTGGATGGTGAGGAATAGAAAGGGTTATATTGCAATGCTCAATCTTGAGAACTCTGAGGATTCAGCCACTTGCTGAAATTAGACTGCTACAACTTTAAGGAACATAGGAAACTGCATGCCCTGCACCACAAGCTAGATAAGGCTCATTCTGTCCAGCACTAAATGATAAGATCACATCAGAGCCGCCTTAAGATGCCTTATTTGCAAGGAAAATATTTGTGGTGTCGCAGAAAATCAAATGGAATATTCTTGAAGCCCAGGTTGAGAAATGCAGTGACTCCTGCTGTTTGACCAAAGGTATTACTCCTTCTAAGAATGAAGAGCTAATGCAATGATGTCAGAAAACCTATAAATGAAGATAACCCTCTGGGGAATTGGAAATGGTAGATATGTAGCTGGGAGTAAAGGGGCTGTTGCAATGACATGATATAGAGTTTTTGGTCTTGATTCCCACCTAAGAAGCAGAGGCTTCTTAGGTGCGTATTTTTCAGTAGTTAGTGTGTGCGCATGTGTAGTCTAATTACGTAGCCCTCAGGCACATATACTGACTTCAAGATGTCTTCAAAGACACAGCAGCCTCCAGGGGAAGTTAAAAGAAGTAGGTGGGGGATGTAGATTAGCCAGGGAGGGAGGGCTGGTGATTCCCTGTGCATGCCCTACTTACAAGGGAAAATATGCACGGTTAAGCATGGTGGAGCGGGGGAAGGGACCGGAGGAGTAGGTGCGGATACATGCAATATCCGCACCTACGGATCACACACTCGTTCTTTGGGTAATATCTGTAGAATATTTAAATGCCTTTCTTCTAGGCTCTGCAATGTGGACAGACATCTGGCCCCCACTATTCATACAATCACCAGTCCAGTAATGATCAATAGCCTTGGGGAGCTGCAGATATTACGAAAGCCTGGAAGTACAGCAGCTGTGCTATAGTATGGAGGTTATTAGTATGTCACAGCCTTGGCATTCAGTCTGTGAATGATAAGATTGCTGCTTTCTTCCATGCGAGCCACCCAGAATGGCGCTCCGAGTTATCACCGGTCAGGATGGTTTCTGATAGCTGGAGTTGGAGTTCCGATTGTTAGAGCTGTGAATTGTTGATCTTATATGAGAAGAGTGACTGGTTAAGGAGAAAGGGGGCCTGGAGCTCTCCACCGGGGTAAGTGGAGGGTATGGTACTACGGTGTGGAGAGGCTTTGCTGAGGAGCAAGGCCTTACACTCTGAGGAGCACTGTATGAGCCGCTCCCCGCCTATCAGTGGAGGCAAATACTACTGAGTGCTATCGGATATAACAAAAATGCCTAAAAAAGGCCCACGGCTGTGTCCTTTAAGTACTTAATTTAGTTAACTTAGAGATAGTTTTTCTTTGTAGTACACCTTGTACTCTCTGATCACTAATGTGCCTCTATCCATGCACATTTCATATGTTAACCATACACAGAGAAGAATAGCAAATGTGATAAATAATGTCTCTAGAGCTCTTTACAATACAACTGAAGAGTATAGAAACAGATTCATGGAAAGTTTAAAAGCATAACATCACTGCGGAACATCACAATGTTTGGTCACATTCTCTATCTTTTGGATTCCCATAGCAACCAAACCCACTCATCACTCGTAGACACATTTTAGTTTATAAATATGTCAAAAGTAATTTAAGATATGTGGTTGCTATCTGCAAATTGATATTTTAAATGCATCCTATATAGAATATATGTTTATTAATTTTTACATATAAGATTCCTTTACACGTTATTTACCTTGTGACTTCTCTTTAGTAAATCAGTCATTTCGAGTAGATATACCAATATTTCTGGACTCTGATCTTAAGGGCTTCTTTGAGTCCAAAAATGGCACTTTCAAAATAAGGCCATTCTCAGCGGTGACCCACACCCGTAGGGTACAGTTTAATAGTCTTGGTGATACAAGGTGGTGACAGTGCATTGGGAATTACTGGTACATCGCTAATAGTGGGCCGTATTCACAGATCCGTTTTTGCGCGGAGTTCCGTGCGTATTTTTATGATCGATGCGTAGTAACTTTACGCTATTTACTTTGAATTTATGCACGGAAGTCCATTAGGCTCATGCTTCTGAATCGCACTTGGGGACATACGTACGGAGGGGCGTGGTTGAAATCCGTATAGACAAAGTTACATTAAAGTGGGTGGAGCCATTTAAATGACCATTTGAGGTCGTGGTTAGCTACATACGCACGTACGTAAATGTACGTAAGTATTTTATGCACATAAATGCAAACGTAAAGATAAGGGTGCTCTATGGTGGCGGAAGTCTACGAAAACCCGTCCGTGTGAGGGGAGCGTCATGGGTGTTGGCTTGCAACATACGTACGTATAATTGTGTACCTAGAACTAACGGATCTGTCAATACGGCCTCGTATTTGCAAGTGCAACTAAAGATTAGCATTTTCCAACACTTAGCCTGGCTCTCCATGATTCACTCTCACACCGTCTTAGTTCCAAATATTCTTTCTATTTTAACCTTTGTTTTCTAGATTTTATTCACAGATTGTAACATTAATATTTCCTAAAACCTCCTTATCAAATATATTAAGGCACTACAATCCCCAGCATACTTTGGTTGTCTAGGCATAGCTGATAGCTAATAAAGCATGCTGGGACTCATAGTTTCACAACACCTGAAAAGCCACAGGTTGGCCAGGCTTGTAATAGAGAACATTTTCACCCATTGCTCTGTGTACACTACTGCATTGCGTCTGTATTTGGAGTACATAATACACTATGCAAAACCTGACAACCTAACACTCACCCTCTCGGGAGATTTACTGATCTCTCTAGGCATCAAATATGCCCTTTGACATTTTAGTCTGTCCGCTGTGACCACTGATCTTGCTCTCCTTTGCTCAGTTGCTATGGTCTCACTGGATGCTGGAATTGAATCCTTTAATTATCTACCAATATAGATTCTAGCCACATTTGTGGATCTGCGGGACACTTGTCTCTCGAGAAACTCAAAGACCTAGACAATCACAATATTCTATTCCTGGCAAGCCCAAGGGAACGCAAAGGCTTATGCTGTTTGCTCTAATGCTTGTGTGTGTTATTGAGCATGTTTATGATATTTTCAGTTACTCTACGTTATTGCACACTAGACAACCCCCACTTCCCTCTTATTCAGGCACGCTGGCTGGGATGCACTCTCCGGTCCGATATTAGTATTTTAGAAATACAGGCACCCGAAAGCGGATTTTTGGTTGCCCCTATTTAAAAAATACTAGCATTGTGAATTTTTTTGTGAATGAATGGGTAAGCGTGTAATTTGGAAATCACAGCCACCGCACACACTGGACAGGAGGTGATTTCTAGGGTTAGGCTGTGGGGAATGTAGCTTTAGGGTCAGGCTGCAGGGAAGGGAGTTTTAGGGTTAGGCTACAGGGAAGGGCTTCTTAGGGTTAGGTTGTGGGAAAGGAAGTCTTAGGGTTAGGCTGCGGGGAAGGTAGTTTTAGGATCAGGCTGTGGGGAAGATACTTTTAGGGTCAGTCTGTGGGGATGGGAGTCTTAGTGTCAGGCTGCAGGGAAGGGAGGAAAATCGATTACTTTGCCATGGCGAGGCAGCAGCAATCGATTTCCTAGGCACTTTGGAAATGGGCCTTTTGAAAAAGGGCTGTTCGAAGCTGAGACCCAGACCAAAGCTGGCTGTCCCTACACTTACCTAACACTATGGGCTCTATTTACTTACCTTGTTCATTCTCTGTGAAGGAAGCTGCATCAGGCTCGCTTATCATCATAGCGAGCATGGCAGCTTCCTTCACATTATTTACTAATACTCACCCCTCTTCTGAGGTCCCGCGATGAGCCGCAAGTCGGTGCTGGGCTTCTCCTCTGTGCGATACCTGAATGAAGTACTGCACATGCGCAGTACCTCTCAATCAGGACTTAGAAAAATGTCAATGCCGAATTGAGAAACACTGCACATGCTCAGTGCTTCTCTTTAGGCACTTTGAAATTTTTCCAACTCCTGACATGAGAAACACTGCGCATGTGCAGTGTATTCATGCCGAGACCGGACAGGTGAGTTTAATCTTTTTTTAATCTTTATTTATATTTTCAATGTTTTTTTAATGGATTTTACAGATTTTTATTTTAAGTTCAATTTTTTATTTTTGTTTTTTTTTAACCCCGCAGTATTTCTATGTATTCCGGCGGTCTCCCCATACATACCCCCCTTTTCCTCCCCCTAATAACAGCTATTAGAAGGAGGAAAAGAGGGGTATATGGGGACATCGCCGGAATACTTACCCCTAACGCCAGTCTGAGCTGGCGATAGTTTAACGCCGGGAGCGGAGTGCAACACTCCGCTCCGACGTTTTGTAAATATGCTTAACTTCATTTTAATGCGATAGGGCCAGTTTTGAAGTGAAAACTGGCCCTATCGCACTAAAATGATTTAAATAGACCCCTATATCTATTCTTATACCTCTATACAGAGACCATAAAACCAGTGTGCAACCCTAGATAAGAGCACAAGCACACTGAGAAATCCCAGTCACAGTTCAATTCATAAAACACCATTTAACATAAACACAATCACAGTTTTCATAGAACAATTTAGTCAATCACCTTTGTTGGTTCCTTCAATATCAATAAACAACTAGCAAGTAAAGCAAAGCATAAAAAAGTATTTACTATGACAACCGGAATTTAGGCGACAAACTTGAGAGCTAACAAAGCAAAAAGAAATGTGAATATTTTTGCACATGTGACCTTGGCCCTAATTCCCAGATAAGAAGGAAATAAGTACATGCAGATTTGCAAAAGTACGCACCTAAGTTTCAAGTCAACACCCATGACACTGCTCTCGTTCTTACAGATCTTTGTTGACTTTGACTTCCGCCTCTATTGGACAACTCTCCGTGTGTATTTTTGTGTGGAGTTTGCTGACACATTCAACCCTATTTAAATGCCCCCCCCCACTTTTCTTAACTTTCAACTTATGGCACGTCCTTACTTATGGATCTCATTAGGTACGGAGTTGAAGTCCGTACAGGGCCGGCACGATGCACTCCGTTGGGGGATCCAGGCGCCATGCTGAATAGGTGCCACCGCTCATCTCCCTGCTTCTCAGAGCTGACATTTAGCCAGATCTGTGACAACTGTGAGAACCAGCGCCGGTCCTCAATACAGCGGCACCAGCCTGTGCTACAGGTAGATGCTAGATCCAAGTGGGCTAAAGGACCTCTGCTGATGTCTAGCCCATGTGAACAGTCACCTGATAAGAGGAAAGAGTCAGTGTTTCCTCTGTTTTCCTGTCCCCGGCACAGCAATATGATTATAATATTTATAAAAGAGGAGGGCGCAAATTTATATTTTGCAGGGAGCGCAAGACATGCTAGCACTGGCCCTGACTCCGTGCCTAACAGGTTTCCTTGCGTAACATCTGAATATTTAGGTACATTATTAAGTGTCAATCAGGCCCTTATGCCTTATGCATCAATGCACAATGGTAATAACAGAATAACATAACTATACCACAATTTACCTTCATCCAGAATTATCTTTAACATTGGCAACCAAACAGATTCTATCTATGAATTATCTAAACAGAGATAGTGCTAGAAAGATTAATACCTGGTGCTGGAATGGTCGGAACCTGGATGGAATATGTTTTTAATAAAATTTAAATTAATATTCATAATGCCGCAGTATTTTACAGGTTAATACTCGATGGCTAGCACTGCGAGGGTAAGAAATGGGCAGGGATATGCTGTAATCAAATAAATGTTACCCTGACCTTGGTGGTCCATTGGGGATCAGAGGTCTCTTTTGACAGTTTTCTGCAGTAAATCCAGTCTCACTGCATTGGGCTGGGATAGTGTGGTCCTAGAGGGCACCCTACACCTGTTGGTCCAGTAGTATGGGTGTACTCCAGTCTTCTCCTAGGTAAATACCACGCATATATATATATATATATATATATATATATATCTCAGACCCTCCAACATAGCCCGTTCCATTAGGTACAATTTAATCCGCTCCTGAGCTTCCTACTGTCGCTCGCCTGGTTTAAATTAATTCACTGATATTTAAAAAACTATTTGCCTCTTCAACATAGGTGGTTACCATAGTAACTGACAGTTGGAAATTGAGGAGCAGAATATTTTGTACCTAATGGAATGGATCATGTTGGAGGGTATGTGAAACTGACATTGATAAAATAGGAGCTAGATTTACTAAACATCTTGCCCATAGCAACCAATCAGATTCTAGCTAACATTCTCTAGTATGTAATAGAAAAGTGAGAGCTAGAATCTGATTGGTTGCTATGAGCCACATCTCCATTTTTCTTTTTGAGAAGTTAATAAATCTAGAACTTAATTGTTAAGTATTAATTCTTTGCAATCTCCTTAATGGCAACAGCTTCTTCCGGAATATCCGGGAGACTCCCGAAATTTGGGCAGTTCTCCCCTGTTATGCTGTCTGCCTACTAGAAAATAAAAGAACTTGACTTTATTTCCTCCTTGTGATGTGCTCCTTTATCACAATATATACACAAGGGAGAGTTTTTAACTATGATAATTAGCATTATTAGTCCCCCCCCTTCCCCTCTGGAATTAGTTTTGGAGGAAGCTCAGCTCAAACTTTGTGACACCAGGGCTGTGGAGAAGACCTAGCCACCTTTTCCCTGGTAGCTGATGGGAAGGGGGAATGCACCCTCACCCCATCTTATCATTAGCTACGATATTAAAGATGTGAACCCTCTACTGGATGATGCACAAGGGGCATGTAGCAGACCCTCCAACATTGACCCGTTCCATTAGGTACAATATACTCCGCACCTGAGCTTTCAAATGATGTTTGAAATTAAACTGATAAAAACTATTTGTCTCATCAACAAAGGAAGTTACCATAGTAACTGACAGTTGAAAACTAAGAAGCAGAGTATTTTGTATCTAATGGAATGGGTCATGTTGGAGGGTATGATGTAGCAGCCATAATAGCCTATACCAAGAAAAGTGGTTGCAGGTCCCAGCGAAGAAGCCTGGTGGTGGCAGCAATATTCTCCCACGGCTCAGTGGAAGGAGCCAGTAACAGTCTATGACTGACTGTAAGAGGAAACCCCTATACCCAAGTTGTAGGAGCTACATTGGAAGAAATTGGGATAAGCCGTAGCCCATGGCAACCAGTGCACCTTAGAGGACACCAGTCAGGAGCTTGCCGGACACATGCTCTGCTACAACCTTTAATTAAGATAATCCATAATTCTACAGAAAAATAAATAAAAAAATAAAACAAAATAGTCTTTAGTGAGGCAAATATGTCCAATTCAATCAAGCTCTTTTCTCTATATGTTCTGTATAACAAGATAAAATCTAGATCCATCATTAACACTCTACCACCTGTTTTTCAAGTCTATTCCTATATGTTTAAAAATGTTTTGCAAGAAATCCTAGTGGACACCTAAGCTTATAATTTAGACAGATAGAAGCAAAACAGAGGAGCACATAAAAAGAAGGCCCAGGAGACTGGCAAATCCACGAGCAATTAAGACATTTTTATTTGGATAATTGTATACTGAAATTAGACTCTCAGATCTGATTCTACAGGGATCTCTGTTGTTCCTGCTTTCTAAATCGGATCTAAAACAAAACTATTATTCTCATATCCTGGTGATGCAGATATTAATAAATATATTGTCACACTTAAAGTAATTGTTTATTTTTCCCAGCAATTCATTTGTAATAAAGTTATTCACATTAACCCATCCTGAAGAGTCTTGCTGTAATAGTCTCATTGCAGGTGCAGACTAAACACCCACAAGGGAATTATCACGTACTAGTTAATTAAAAGATCAACAAGTACTTATCTCCTGTATAGACAATACCGATGCTTCTCCCTTAGGACTATCTGCAGAAGAAAAAGCAAAATGTGAAGGAAAGGTAGCAGAGCGGCCATCTGTAACCTCCCCTCACCCTGCTTGTTATGGGGATATAAACACAATGATATCTTTAGAAAAGAGATATAAATACCCAAACCAGCAACCTCATAGCATATATGAAGCATTTACTTGACAAGAATGACAAACTAGTAATTCTGCAGGCATTTTAAGTAAGTGGCATATTCAATGGCTTGATTTAAATTTCCAAATTTCCATTTGGACTTAGACAGGATAGGAAATCCTAATAAGATTAAGGGGGGAGGGGAGGGATTGTGGAGGCATCTGAATTGTTGCAATGACATGACTACATTTGTATTTAGGAGGTCAAAGAAGCACAATCAGCATACTGCAAATACTGTATATCATTGCTTTATTTACAACGGGTGGGGGTCAAATGCGAAAGTGGAGATGTAGCCCATAGCAAACCAACTTACATTATATAGTATGTAATATGAAAGTGAGAGCTAAATTTGATTGGTTGCTATGGGCAAAATTTCCACTTTTCCAAACTCGCAGCTTAGTAAATCTGGCCTTTCAGTCATATAGACCAGTAGCAGTACTTTGACCACTGACTGGTGGCATTCAGGGGAAATAGGCAAGGTTGTCTGGAGGTAGCAGTTTACTTGTACTTTTACCAGGTGCAATACTATAATCCATTCAGCCCTCTAGACACTTATTAAAGTATATAGGGGGTAAAATAAATTATATAGAAAATGTGCTTTAAAACCACCGCAAAATATACAAGGAAAAATAAAAAATTCTATTTATTCATGTATATGGAATTATATTCCGAATGCATGTAGATCCGTGTGGGGGGAGTGCCTTGACGTTTGCATGCCTATGGGGGGGCGGGGATAGGCATGTAGATGAGGCAGAACGGGCGTCAGTAGGCACTTCTGTCGTCCAAAGTCCGCATGCGAGAGGGGAGGACTTTCAGACCTCTGTGCATATGGAACACACATGGAGGTCTGAATCAGTGCATAGACTTTATCTCTGAATAGCGCCCAGTATATTTCTTTCTGCATTTTTCATTGTATTAAGGGTTTAGGAAGTCCCTTATGTATGGAGACAGCAGCATCTCAGCCCCTCCCATAAGGGCACGCCCCTTGCTTGTACGAACTTACAATCCAGTTTCCCACCTTAAAACTTTAAGTCTATATAGCCCAATGGGCGCTTTGCACGCCCTCACTGTACTTACTCCCTCCCACACTTCTGTTCCCACCCCATCCTGCCATTGGAATTTTTACCAGGTTGGAAATCTGGATGCAAAAGATCAATGTGACGCTCACACATGCGCTGTTCACCAAGGACTCCATACTCCCCTCGTTCTTATGGATCTTTACTGACTTCCGCCTCCATAGGCTTACCTTCACTCTGTGATCTAACACTCTCTGGGGAGGCTGCGGGGATAATGGAATGGGAAGGTTAGGGTAAGGATTAGGAGAAGGGTTTGGGTTAAAGTTATACTTACCATTCGCAGCACTGTCTTATCTCTTGCGGGAATTGATTGTTTTGCCTCTGTGAGGCCAGTTTGGAAGTGGGTGGGAGAAAATGGCCTTTTCATAAAAGGGATGTTCGCAATGGCGACCCACACCCAGATCAAATACCTTTTCAGCAATTGCTTCCTCTCATTTAACTTAAACCTTCGGCCCTCCGGTGTCAGTTCTGCCCTTGTGCTATCATACTTCTCTCCCTTCCTATACTTAGTTATAGCCCTTGATAGCTCTAAGAACTTCTATCATATCTCTGATCCAAGCTACACAGGTGTAATTCCTCTAGTCTTTCTGCCCATGTTTTGTGATGCTGACCATGCATAATATTAGTAGCCTAGATTGCTGAAACGTAATATGCTGATTAAGTTCCAGTTATATTTGAAAATGTGTTACACATAGTGTTATATAATGTTTGTTTGGAGAGCTGGATCTCTCTTTTGTTCCTTGTAGTTACACAGTGGTCACTTTGGTCCTTGTCTGCACCTCTAATTTAAAATATTTTGTTACAAAATTTACATTTTGGAACCTATTATTTTTTAACAGTAGCATAGTCATCACTTTTTCTTACAATACATTTGATACAGTTCAGCCTCTTAAACTACCAGACCCCTGAATTGTTCATAGATGTCCAAGGGTTGAAATACTCCCCTGAGGCTAAACCTTATTTATTTGAGCGGTTTATAGAATTCAATAGATATATGAGATCTCTTTATAGGAAGATGTATTAAAAAACGGATTAGAATGACAAGGGTACACTTGATATGCTGGAATCAGTTTATGAGGAAAATGGAATTTTGTTTCATTTTCAAGGGTTGCGCTTCGTCTCCCCCAACTAATGTCCAATTCAAAAAGAAACTGGAATTCGTCCCACCTCACATGGATCCAAAAATGGATTTATTTTATAAACTGACCTTAGGTGAATTTACGAAACTTTGGGTCTCTGGTCAGAAAACATCTTGTTCCAACCTGAATTTGCAGTTCTAAGGTCGTTCATGTGTAACAAAACCATTGAGCTTAAAACTGCCGATGAGGACGGTGGGTTATGACATTAAATAGGAAGGACAATATTGTTGAGGTATATCACCAAATATCTCATGAGCATTTAAAATCTTGGATGGAGATCGTAAAAATGTTTTTTCCATTGTAAACTTCTTTTGTATGTTGCCTTGGAGAAGGGGGGGGGGGCATTAATAAGGAGGAATGGAAATTCTTGTTTATGGTGTTCCCTAGGACACATTTTTTATTTGTCCAAAATTCACAAACAACTATCAGCATCACCTGGAAGACCTATATTTTCTAGTATTAATTCACTCAAGGTTAATATTTCTTCATATGTTGATTACTTTTGCAACCATTGGTATTGGCCATCCATTCCTACTTGCGGGATTCAAAACATCAAGTGGAGGAAGGGTTATGCCTCATGCTTGATATCCAGGCCTTCTTTACAAACAACACCCATGGTTTGCACGTGGCATGTATTAAGAGGGCATTGCCCAAAATGGGAGCTTGACAGGCCAACACCAAGAATTCATTATCACTAGCTGAATTTATTTTATTTCACAATTATTTTCTTTTTGCATAAATTTTACTTAGAGGTGATGTGGATGGCCATGGGAACCAGATTTGCACCAAACTACGCAAAACTATATGTGTGGCAACTCGAGGATGAGCTGGTTTGGTCTGGCGGGTTTGTCAAGAATCTGGTGTTTTATGGTCATAACATAGATGATTTATTTATTATTTGGAATAAGCACTGGATTCAGAACAAAATTTTGTTAGTCAGTTGAATAAAAATTCCTATAATTCACAGTTCACTTTTCATTATGACAATTTTAATAAAAAATATTAGGATTTGACCACCCATCTCTCCAAGGAAGACAAAATTACTTTTTCTACTTTCAAGAAAAAGGTAGATATTAACACATTTCTGCAGTTTTAAAGTGCTCATTGGAAAATGAACATTCCTAAAGGCAATACATCAGGCTATATAAAAACAGTTGTTTAAGGGAAATGTTCGATGAACAAGCGCAAATAATGACTTAAGAGGTTTCATGAAATCCCCCATCATTGCTTAATAGTGCCCTTAAAGAAGAAATATCCCTGGATAGGTCTTCGCCATTAACCGTTAAAGCAAAAAACATACACCAACATAAGCTAGAATTTGATATCTCTGATGAGATTCTGGGACCATTGTTACTTAATTTTCCTACAGTAATATTTAAAAAAAGGTAAAAGTTTAAAACCACTACTTGTTCAATCATCTAAAAACCTTTGTAAAACATCATGTACTACATTTAAACATGCTCTCCATAGGGGCTTAATGAATCTGTCAAATTGAATTCTTTAATTTAATGTTTTTTGTGTGAACTGATAAAATGTGGGTCAATGGAAGTTCTACATATTTGTTATTATAGAATTAAGTGTTTTCTACAATATCCATATAGCAACATCTTTCTACTATTGAATAATGGGTAAACCTTGTTTTCTCTTTCTTACTGTCTCCTCTGCAGTTATTTGTTATATATATATATATGGATGCCGATACTTACCCATTCCTTTTTCAGAGGCCGTCGGACCTGTTGCCCGCAGCAGATTCCACCTGAGAGGAGAGTAACCCCTCTGGGAACTTTTAGGGTTAGGCTCTGATGAAGGGAGGGTTAGTGTTAGGGGAGGATTAGGGTCAGGCTGCGGGTAAGGGTTAGAGTACTGGAAGGGGACAGTTAGGGTTAGAGTAATCGAAGGAGATGGTTAGTGTCAGGCTGTGGGTTGGGGAGTCTTAGGGTCAGGCTGTGGGGAGAGGAGAGTAACCTCTAGGTTACTAGGGTCAGGCTGCGGGTAAGGGTTAGAGTACTGGAAGGGGACAGTTAGGGTTAGAGTAATCGAAGGAGATGGTTAGTGTCAGGCTGTGGGTTGGGGAGTCTTAGGGTCAGGCTGTGGGGAGGAAAGTCTAAGGGTTAGCTTGCAGGTAGGGAAATCGTTTAGGCTGCTGGTATGGGAAGCTTAGGGTCAGGCTCTGGGGAGGGGAGTTTTAGTGTCATGATTTGGGGAGGGGAGTCTTAAGGTTTGACTGTGGAAAAGGGAGGGTTAGGGTAAGGATTAAGGAAAGGGTTGCGGTAAAATTTAAACTTACCATTCGGAGCTCTAGGGATCGATGCTTTGCCTTTCAGAATAGGGCCGTTCTCAGTGGAGACCACACCCAATGTGATCCTACACAAAATCTGCACTTCTGTTCAGCTCCAGAGCCACACAAGCTCATGTCTGGATTGCTCTAAAAACACATCCATTATTCATATGGTGTATTTTCAAACACAGGATGCCGTTTGTTTTTCTGTCTTCCTTGGTGTCTAATACCATACAGTACAATTTAAGCCATGCTCACACACTGTATATTGTACAGCACAATCATTTTCTTTATTTCTCTTTATTGGGAGATTTTCAGTACAGCATAGCAGTACATTTATAATTTTTCCTAGATCTGAACACAGCTCTACCGAACATCTACTGAAGTACAAAAATATTAATCCTCTACAATGGACCAGCAGGAAGACACATTACTAATCATTACACAGTTCAGTCTAGTGCGGCGTTCGATTCTAGTCCCTCTAGATTCTTGTAATCCCTCTTAACATTTGGATATTTTGATTAACAGTTAGTGTCACTGCTGACAAAACATTTCCCTGGGTGACCAAATAACAATGTAAAGACTTGAAGACACCATTTACAGCTGTGATTTAAAAAGTAAATAAATACAATTTGGAAGACAACACAATTGCATACATGAATCACATAAAAGAACTATAAAATGCATTCCTGTCTTCTGCATATTTACAGTATCTACATGATATAAATATCCAACAAAAAATTATATTAAAGGAAAAACTCAATGTTGCATTTGAAAACATACAAACATGCCAGGTACTGAATTCAATAAAATTGGTAAATATCAGTGATTCTGCAAAAACAAACAAACAAAAACACCTAATAACTTTACCCTATACTAACTTTACTTGTGACTGAGAATAATGTCATCAGGGTCATATATGAAAAGAATTTACTGGGTTTACTAGGCTTAAACTCACCAAGCTTAAAATATAAAGGTCATATATAATATAGGACTGGATCCAGAGTTTTAAAATTCAGGAATTAACTTTATTCTATGCATACAGGGGAAAACTTTGCTTATACTTATTGCACACCGACTAGGTTTACTTCTATGAGTAGATTTATCAATCACCTCAGCTTCTCTATAAAGAGAAAAGAAGAGGTGTTGCCAATAGCAACCAAAAGGATTCTAGCTATCATTTTCTGTAATGTAGTGGGTAATTGATAGCTAGAATCTGATTGCTTTCAATGGGTAGAACCAATACTTTCTCTTTACAAAAAAGTCATAATTGATAGAGATGTGCTACTTAAACTAGTATTTAGACTTGACCAAGGAAATATCACTTCTCAACTCTAATGCTGTTTGCAACAGATGAAATTTGTCTCCCCTTCCATTCAAAATGGCCTTGCAAAGGTGTACATTTCCACCTGATTTCCTCTTATTTTTTAGCTTTTGTATCAAAGGGCATTTGAAGGCATAAATGCTGCATTATTTTAGTTTTTCTGAAGATTATCCAAAAATAGCAAATTACTTTTTAATAACTATGGGCCTGATTCACACTTAAGGATTTTTGTGTTTTTAGGTGTGTATTTTTAAGAAGGTATATACTACGCTATTTACGTAGGACTTGGGAACGCAAATGCCGTGATTCAACAGTACGTACCTAAAGTCGCTAGGTTCGCAGTTACTTACGCCAAAAGGGGCGTTCTTAAGTTTGAATCAGGTCCTTATATTTGCTCTGCCACACCTAAGATTTTCCAGTAAAGTGCACAGGTTTGTAGAGCAACATTCTGTAATTACCATAAGCATAAATTTGCACAGGCTGATAGGGGTTGAAGCAAGGTTTTAGAAGTATGAACATGTTTGTAGGTTGGTCAATTTAACTTCTATTCTGTTAAGATTGGATGTTAATAGATTCCTTTTGTATTTTTTCCAGTGCACTTTTTTTTTCAAGAAAGAAAACAAAAAACAAAATAAACTTTAAAAACACAGAAGTGACAAACGTAACAAACAACAATCAAACTAATATTAATGGGAAAAATAATGTAAATCAAGCAGCATTGTTAGTTATATTGCACAAGGGTCCTGGTCACCATCTAGGTTATAATTGACAGGATATTGGGCCGGATCCAGAACTACGTCCGTCTTCCATAGATGGACGTGGTTCAATAAACAGTAGCTACTGCGCATGCGTAGTAGCTATTGTACTTAATCTGCGTATCGTAATCTGCGTACGCCTATGGAAAACGGACGTAGTTCTGGATTCGGCCCATTGACACCATTGCTCAGTTGCATGTGGCAATTCAAGGGTGATGTTGGGTGTTAGGTGGGGTCTTGCGCACCTCAAAATTCTAGAGCATCACATGTCTTGTCATCACACCTACTTGTCAATCGTGGAAAGCAGACAAGCTTTATTATGTGGAATGGCGGTAGGAGAAAAGAATTTGATCTAAAATTTATATAATATTGCCCTTAAGACCTTCCATACTCAATCCTTTTCACTCTTCTCATTTGCTAATACCAATTTCATGTTATTCAGAAAAAAGTCATAAACTAGTAAAAAAAAAAAAAAACATAACAAAATAAAACCTATTGTTATTGGCTGCTTAATTTGCTTAATTTTCCAAATTTGATTCAGACAAATGGAGAGATTGATAAGTCTACTTACCTCTAAGCAGTTAGGGTGACAATCTACAAAGAATGCAGTAAAGTGTGCACAGAGTTTTTGGCAAGGCTGAATTGTACCAATAAACTAGAAAGAAAGAGGAAAGACTTTCTTTATAGCAAATTTATTTGTGGTTGACAGAAATTGGTTGAATAGAAGTGGAATTATGGTTGGTTGTGTCCATAGATAGATTCAATGTAGGGATGTGCCTAATATAGGTAGTGTCACAAACGTGTGTACAACGAACTAAATTCGGACTGGATACTAAAAAATAATGAACTGAGTCAAGAAAAATGTTCTATTGGTCTATAAAACAATTTTTATATCACAGTAACTACTGGGATTGATTTAATGGTTATATTATTTAAACATATATGTCAAGTCTTTAATACAGTTTAGAAGAGACATAGGCAATCTATGGCACTCCACTGGTTGTGAAAACACAAGTCCCATCATGCTTTGCCAGGTTTCAGCTATGCATATGCTTTTGGAGCATGCTGGGAGCTGTAGTTTCACAAGGCCTGGAGTGGCAAAGTTAGCCTATGTCTGGTTTGGAAAACTATTTTGATAATATGAGACTAGAAATGCAGAAAGAGTACAGTATTGCAGATTATACCTATTTAAAGAAAAAAAAAAGAGGTGTAAAACTTGATATTGCTTTTGGTAAGCTATGGCAAAAGTTATGTTTTACAATTATAAAATGGTTTCTGACATGGAAGACTAGTTAGACAGTAACTCCATGCTTAAGAGTTCAGAGAGTCTATTATACAGGAAAAAGGGAAGTGACCCATTTGACACCTAAAAATGAATCCCCTTATTGGACCATTCAGTGATACAATATAGTGGAATGTCAGATTCACTGTATTATACATAATATTTGCAATGTTCATAATTGAAACTTTCTGTGTCCATTAAGCTGCAATCACTGAGCAGTAACTTTTTTTTTTCTTCTTGGGAAGGTCTAAAGGACAACTTGCTCATTTTGCAGTTTATCAGGTCTGATGTGCATGTTACAGAGGCAATAAATAAAATCACAAACAATACAACACAAGGGGCCAGGAAATTTGTCTGTAAAATATTAATCAATTGCTTTCAAAACTGTACTTCAAATAAATATATTTTAAAAAACATCAGGTGCTTAGAGTACAATTTACTAACGACATCATCACCTTTACTTTGAAAGTAACTTTCTTTTAGAATTAGGACAACTGATTGACAAATGCCAGCCGTACACTATGACAAACCTGGGCTACCTGTAGCTTGCCAATGTTTTGAAACTACGAGTCTCAGCATGCTTTGACTGGGTGACCAGTCACTGTGGATGTGGCATAGTGGCCACATACTACCTGATACCAAAAATTCCGGGTACAAAGATTTGAAAACAGTTTGCACATCTTATCTATAACAATACATTTTGTGAGGTAAATAGTTTGCTATGTTCCATATAAGTTAAGCAATGAAAAAAAAGATGTCACCAACTTTAATGACAACCTTCAAAGGTTATAACTTACAGCATTTTTTTTTATTGTGATGAAGACCATTACTGTATATTAACAATACATACTTGCTCGAAATATAAAAAAACAAAAACAAAACAAAAAAGACATCTTTATTGTCAGAAGAGTCTACTTGAATTGCCCTGTGTTGCATATTTCACATTCATGAAAACGGTCTTAGTCCAGTCGCTTTTAATAATGTTCATTTAGAAGGTTTGTAACGTAACTAATAGTGTCGGGGATCAATTATCCATGGTACCATAACATTTGTGTTCCAGAATACATTCATTCGGTAATTAAACACCGCTTGGTGTGTTATACAAAGATAAAAGTATTGATTGTCAAGCTAAATAAAATTGGGTCCAAAGTGCCGCATAGAATAAACAACCACTTCCCATTTGGAAAAACCACTAGAGGAGCCCCTATCCAGTAAAAATAATTCAGCTAACATAATAAAATGTGACCAATTTATTTTCAAGATGGCCACCTCTGCTTCAAAAGATATTGGTGTGTCAGAAGTACTATCATTAAACCAATTATATATGGCAAAATTATCTTACTGGAGTTACTTATATTTGAATCTAAAACAATGCTTGTTATTTTTATTTCCTTGGATGCAATCGAAGGCTGGGGTGAAAGGTCAATACAACAAACAATTACCTCAGAAGATTAGGTCAGGGTAGGCTGACACATGTATACAAAAGGATGCAGTGATATCTACTTTTAAAGGCAGCTAATTATTTTCCTGAAACGACTAGCGCAAACTATCAGAATAAATCTTAGGAATATTTATACTTTCTTAGGCACTATAAAAATACAGTACTACAAAATAATATTGTGAGGATAATTCCTAACAGAGTTTCTAGCTTGATTGCTTTCTCAAGTAATCTAGAAATTGCATCAGAATGGTCCACGTTTAATAGAGAAGACATGGGCTTTCTCACTGAAAACTGAAGGAATATGTCTCAAAATTAGTTTGGTGGGAAATTCTTATAATTATAAAGGGAAAAATAAAGAGGAAAAGAACAAAACATAATAAAAATATAACTTTAAATATGATTTTCTATGAATACCATTAAAACATATTACATGCTAGTAAATACTTTTATTTTACACAAAAAATTATTCATAATGTCCTCAATATAGTGGTTATTTTGTGAATGGAGTTTGTCTAGAAATTTAAAAGGAACGAATGATTAATGTTGTTGGTTAATTTTGAATTGGAACAGCTCATAAGTGCAGCACATAAAATGACAGCCTGTCCAAAGTGATAGCATTCTGGACTCCATTCTGGACTAATCTCCAATTGACCAAAAAAAAAAAAAATATTAATAAATGAAACAAATTGTCTATTACTAAAGATGTTCACTGAATGTCTTATTCAGTGAACATCTTTAGTAATAGACAATTTGTTTTAATTTTTTGGTCTCTATAATAGATTCTGCCATACGTTTATTTTTTCAGATTTTTTTTTTTTTACTGCAATGTCTATTTAGGCCCAGCATTCAATACACCTAAAAAATGTTGCCATGTGTTCCACAACGCCAAAATAAAACATTGACTGCAGTATTTAAGTTGTTTTTATAGATAGGTAACCACAATTATGTTTTTTGAGGATTTCAAAATAAAAATCAAACAGCTCATCCTACAAAAACTAGCTAGTAAACGAAAATAATATTAAAAATTATAATTTATCATGTCAGCAAGAATCTCTCAGCTGTGTTTACAAATATTAAATAAATAGCAGAAACATTAACATAAAGCAGAAATAAGAAAATATGTATAACCCCACATTATTTTCAAAATAAAAAGAAAAAAAAACAAAACAGCAGGAACATTAAATTCAATATTTTTGTACAATAGTATTTTAAGAAACTAAAAATCTAATTTCCGGTAGAATTTGATTAAAAAATAGTATTGGGTACCGGCAGTGAGGCAGTAATAGGATTCTGTTCATCCTATGATCCTTCTCATATATTTGCACTTTTCTCTACAACAATGATATTACTTCACAGTTCTAGATAAGTTCTAGATAAGAAGTGTTTCCGATACACCTTATCCGCGGAATTCCAAGAAAATGGGCAATTTGTTGGGAGCTCGAAACTAACAACCATCAACCAGAATTCTTGATAAATGCAATGTTGTTTAACGCCACTTCATTTTAAATTGTATGTGGATTTCTCCAATAGCAACAGAAAGCTTTTTTTTCACACCCCTAGAAAATGTTGTAATATTACTAATATTACATAGGCATTGGGGTTTAACAGGAAAACGCCCAAGGAAGAATCATTTGTCCATTATCCACTGAAGAAAAGAAACTTCAATAAATTAGTTCAGGTGGCTAATTTACAGTACACAACTTAATGTTTCACCACACCAACAACAACAAAAAAAAACAATAAAACAAAACAAACCCAAACAACAGAACAAACTATATATACACATCATCCAATACTTATGTACAAGAAACAAACAAAAAGCAAAAGTGCAAATCTCACATTATTACTAGATGTTGGACATGTCATTGCAATGTTCATACAGCAAGAAAATGGATACAGCTCACACAGTAAATATTTCTGTTGAAAGGGGTCCTCTTGCTTGTGGAATGTTATTCAGTTCAGGAGATGGAAGTTTCATTATTCAGTAAGTTGTATAACACTTTGTTATATACAAGAAAAAAAAAAAAAAACAATCTGGAAGCAATACGACAGACTCCGTGGAACACCTCATTGCATAATTCTGGGCTCTGTCAAAACAACGTCCCAAGCTTCGTTCAAGGTTATCGCAAATGTGAAGACGGAAGTGGAGAGCAATATCTTCTATTTAGTCTCACGGGAAGATATCAGACTTCATATATTTTGTCCTGTAAATAGCTGAACAGGGAGTCCAGTCCTTTGGGTGAGCTCCACAATTGTTTTAACATCTGACACTCTCGCTCGTTTACATCCATCAGAACTGATTTCAGGAAGCTTCGGACTAGACACTTGGATTCCTCTAATACCTGTGGGCAGAGAGCACTGTGATGTGAAGATGGAAATGAAGCACATGCAGGTATACCCCTTTCTCGGACAATGCTGAGGAGGTGCTGTAATATTCGCATGTCTAGTTGGCTGCTATGGTACAGTGGTTGACCATCAGACAGAACCGCTGTCAGGGCGTTTGAACTGGAGCCTACGCTCCACGCAAGGAGCCCCATCTGCTTCATTCACACAGCCGCGGCTGCCTGCTGCAGTATATTAGTGGCGCACCATGGCTCTGTATATGAAGCTGACGGGGAGTAACAGTGGCATGGACTGGCCAGAACCGCTATCCATACTCACGTATAGCAGCTCCCGCTGATTCATATACAGAGCTATAGCAGGCTACTAATATACAGTAGTAGGCACTATGGCTCTGTAAACAAAGCTGATGGCTGACAGCTAAAGTTGTTTATGAACAGTGCTCAGGGCGGTTTATCAGCCACCATCCTGCAGCTGAATAAGTCCAATCAGCAGCAGGCAGTCGGCACATTCACAGAGCGGAGACCAGCCTATGCATGAGCCACTGTTATACACAGTGAACATATGATCAGCCAGTTTGCGCTCTACTTGACTGCATGGGACCATACGAAATCAAAGACAGCAGCGAGGGTAGGGCAAACCACATGACCTCAACTTCCTGCTTCACTAGGGAAAAGGGTGGGGTGTGTATGGTCCACTGCTCTATCAGGACTCCAAAGGGACACCTGGAAACCTCAACACTCTGGAAGAGTAGGCTCAGGAGTTCAAGATTCCAATGTAACTTTACAGACTAATGCGGGACACTGACCACCACTAAACTGTGAGGGGAGATCAAGGGCATAATTCAGACTTAAGAAGGAGCTTGAAATTATGAGAGGAAAGTTACTCCTGGGCTAAACCATGTTAATTTCAGGTGGAGTTAAACATCAGTTGATTCATTAAAACCCAGAGACCTGCAAGTATAAGCAACACATAATGGGCTAGATACAGACTTAAGTAAGTGCTTGAAATTAGTTACTCATGGGCTAAACCTTTAGACTTGGGATAGGAAACATCACCTCTCAACTCTAATACTGTTTGCAACAGATGAAATATGACTCCCCTGCAATCAACATGGTTTAGCCCAGGAGTAACTTTCCTCTAATATTTTCAAGCCTTCTTAAGTCTGAATCAGGCCCCAAGTCAGCAATTATACTCGGAAGAGAGCAGGCAGCTTGCTACTATATTATATAATAAAAGTGTGAAATATTAGAGACAATGGGGTAGATCCAGACCTAAGTTGTTTTTACGTTAGTTGGCGTAGTGTATTTACGCTATTTTAAGTACTATGCACTCCCCTAGGCACTCCTCTTGCTTGTATGTCATTTACTAGAGTTATGTTTGCCAAACCCTACCTTAACTTTTCCAAGCGTAAGTACGGACGTATGTAATGCATTGACGTACGTAACAGCCTAACCCGGCCCTTACTGTACGATTTAAATACCTCCCACTGCCTACAAAGCGTATTTTCGGGTTTTGTATGGAAGACACACCCTTTCGTTCGTAATTACGCTAAAGTCACGTACAATCAGAGTAACGTTGCTTAACATGTGCCGCGCGCAAGCACAGTACATACAAATTGGTAATCTTACATCAGCGGCTAGCGTAAAAACGCTTGCGTACACAGCTCAGGATCTGGCTCAATGGGCCCAATTCAAATAGCCGCGATGACGGGAAAAAACTTGCGGTGCGCTTTTTTCCTTCAATTTGACGATTTTTATGCGCACCTCTATAGGGCGCACATAAAAATCCCCAAATAAAAATTTGCACCGCAAATAACATGGGTGTGAAGCAAACTGAATCAGGCCCAAAGGGTGTTATAGTGTGGTATGTTACAGACAATAGGCACTGTACATAGGAATGGAAATCATATTGCATAAATTAGTAGGGGGAGGGGCTGTTAGTTGTCGCGACTACATATAAACAGCAGCGTAATGTTCTTCAACAAGAGTGGCCATAAAATGCAGAGTATCTCACCATAGCACTACAAGCAGCCATTTCCTTAACTCGGAGCATCACCTCTTGACTGAAGGTTGTTGGCCAAAAGACCTGTGATACGAGCCCTCTGCTACAAGCCTCTTGTGCAGTGAGCTTCCTCCCACAAAACAGCATCTCATTGGCCTAAAGAAGAAGCATTTTAAAAGTTACTGATTTAAAAAAACGTAAACATAGCCTATGATCCACCTGACAATCATCGCAGTAGATGTAGAACACATTATGTGAACTCACCAGAGCAACACCAAGTATCTGTGGGAACGTGTAAGAGGAACAGCCTGCAGGGGTCAGCCGGATAGTGGCATATGGAGTCTGGAACCAGGCCTTTTCACTTGCCCAAACTATATCACATAGAGGCAAGATGGATGCTCCTAACCCAAGGGCTGGACCATTGATGGCAACCACAATTGGTTTCTTAAACTGGATGAATGCCTTTACAAAATCCCTTAAAAAGAAAAAATGTCATTAGAGTTAACAACACCGTTATAATAAAACTCAAGGCACATGGCCTAAGCAGAATGTGCAGCATCTGAGATATCGTGTCATTACATGTGGTCAACAACGGGAAGCATGCTACACTTAGGCAGCTGAAAGCTCATTTTGGGCATGTTACTAGGAAATGCACTTTGTTGGGAATAGATGCAGATTACATGGAAGAGAGTGGGGGGGCATCCAAAATTGGATTGTTTAAAAAAATATGCGGTGGAAGTAAGATAACACGTTACTATAAAAAAATTAAATATAACACAATGGCAAAATAAAAGAAAAAATGCAACCAAATGGCTTTTCCAATAGTTTTAGCATTATAATATACAAACATAATTGAAATTATAAAGTTGTGCTGAAATTACGGCCACTTTAAGTCTTAAATAATGACAGGTAATAACAGCTTGGCTTCTACTTGTTTCCAAATTATCCAAAGCATAATGCTGAAATACCTTATAGCTTCTGCGATCCTTGTGCTTTCCTTCCTTCGGTCTGTAGATAACCTCCCAATGAGGTATGAATAATCTAGACCACTGCAGAATACACTGCCCACAGCACTAAGCAGCAGCAGCTTACTGTCATCAGATGACGCATTACATAATGCTTGCCGAACCTCCTTCATAATCTGACAAAAGGAGACATACGTCACAGCATAGTGCTCCAGGTCACACAGCAACAGCAGGAAGAATTACAACCTCTATAGTACCTGCTAACCGTTATTATTTTATGGAGTAATAATATTCTTAATATACCATTGATTTCCAGTGTGTTATATATAGTAATTGCATGGTTAATAAAAATCAAATAAACCTGTATATAAAAAAATGTGTTTTCTATTGTTTAATCTCAGTGTCTATCAGCCGAATACACACTCTCCAAGTAGAACTTTAGTCTACACCAGATTTACTAAGCTCCGGGTTTGGAAAAATGGAGCTATTGCCCATAGCAACCAATTAGATTCTAGCTCTTACTTTTCTATTACATACTTGCAAATGTCAGGAAGAATCTGATTGGTTGCTATGGGCAACATCTTTACTTTTCCTTTTCAAATGGCCATTGACATAATTCATAAAATATCTTGGGGATAAAATGGCGTATGTAGAAAACAGACCTTAAAATCACTGCAAAAATATGTAAATAGCAACAAAAACCCTAAACATATATGTATGAGTGGTAGGTATGTGTCTACATGATTCCATGGTGGGTAACTTGTACTCCCCCCAAAAAAAGGTTGAAAACCACCGGATTAAGTAATGGACAGAGAAAAATTTGCCATAAATAAGAAACTTTTGTAGAAAACCTCATTAGCAAGCCACGATTGTTCTAGTGTCTTTGGGCCTGATCCAGACTTACGATGTAGCACTGAGCGTACTAACGCTCAGCGTTACATCATGGGACTCCCCCTGACACTCCACCTGCCCCATCGTATTTACACTCCCTTACACTGGCTGAAGGCTACCCTAACTTCAGCCGGCGTAAGGGAGTGTAAATACGCTGGGACGGCGGCGTTAGTACGATAATGTCGCCCTCCCAGCCTCATTAGCCTCCCTCCCCCGGCTCCCTGCACTAACCTCAGCATAGTAACGCTGGGGGACGCCCCCTCCAGCGTCACTACGCTGGTGCTACGGATGCGTGATCCATGATCGGGCGTTGCCGTGGTTACGCTGGGCAACATCTGCCTGGCGCATGCGTAGATTGGCTTTTCAACCGATCTTATGCATAC
>WWET01000827.1:425853-444057 GCA_011038615.1 Limnodynastes dumerilii
ACGCAGCTAAGCACGCCCATACTGTACACTTTAAATACCACCCCCCGCCTACTTCACGTATTTCACACGTAATTTGGACTAACGTATAATCAGCCTACTTGTCCCCTGTGTACTTAATTTCAGGGGGACCAGTAGGCTGATTATTCCTTCACTATTTTCCATTCTTTTTTAATAATGAATTTTTATAGTCTGTTTTTAAAGAAAACATTTTTTATAAGGTTTTCATATAAGTTTTTTGCAGTCACTATTTATAATATTATATTGTGATTAAGAATAACATTGTGGTAGTTTGCCATTTTATTCTATTATATTTCTGAAATATCTCGGAGCTAATTCTCTTACTGGCAATAGCTTATATATATATATATATTTTTTTTTATATATATATATATATATATATATACATATATATTTTTATATAGTGCTACGTATATATACATTTTTTTTTTTTTTCGCTAGTGTGCGCTGGAATTTGTTTGTATTTTGTAGACAAGTAAGCCCCGCCCCATCTCACCCCTTTCTCATAAATTCAGCCTCATTTGTGGTCCACAAATCAGGACAGTCTTCCTTCAATAGGGAATGCACTCTTTCTACCTCTTAGTGTCCAGCCATCCATTTGTGCCCCCTGTATGTGTTCAGCCATCCAGTTATGCCCCCGCATGTGCCCACTCATCCTAATATGCCCCTTTATGTACCCATCCATCCAGGTATGCCCCTGCATATGACCATTCATCCATAAATGCCCCTGTATGTGTAAGTTTGCTAGTCCAAGTCTGAATAACAGTATAAAAGTAAAGCTGGTAAGTATTTGTGTGTGTGCGATAAGCAAAGTATTCTCCAATATTCCGCTTCCAAAGAAGAAAATAAATGTTATTTATTTTATATGGAAATTCTGACACAATGTGAGGTGACATACATTGACTGACATTTCTGTGGATTTGCAGTAACCATGACTGAAACTAGCTGCCCCTCTCATCCACAGCAATAATGCTTTCTGTATGGCTCCACAGTGCTCTAGAACTGACCAAGTACTTCTTCTACACTTGCATGTTTAGTTGCGTACGCAGATAACGCAATTAATCTGTTTTCTGAGCGCCATATTTCTGTGTGGCCACTGATTCCAACTTTCGCCCTTGAGACAGACAAAAAATAGATAGTTATAATAGGTTTCCTTCTCTACTGTTTTATCAGCAGTTTATGTGATAAATAATGAGGAAGGAAAATAGTTTTGAGATCACATTACTGTTTTTTAAACAATTGTATAGCTTATTACAAATATAGATAACAGTGGACAGAGTAGAGTACATTCAGAGCTTCTCTATGATTGGACTGAAAATAACTCTTAATAAAGAGCAAAACTGTGAATGATTTTTTTTACCATTTATACCCCATTCACACTGAGCCAAAAACTAGGGATATTGCCAGGATTAAGCCTTGACGACCCGGGTCTGACTGCCTCTACACGGATCTAATGACCCAGGAGTCAGACCTGGGACAATTGGAGGGTTATTCCTGGGTATAACCTGGGTAGCCTCCAGTACGAAAGGTCTCACAGAAAGAAAGTGATTACTCACATTAATTGCCAGGGCAGACCCGGGTTCAAAAACCCAGGATATTGCCCAGTGGGAATGGTATAAAAAAAAAGAAAAAAAAAGGGTGAAGAGCGAAGGGACACCGCAATAACCCGGGTTTTTGCCAAGGCAGCAATGTGAAAGTAATATCATTGAATCCTTGAGGAGTGAACTTCAAGCCAATGTGAGTCTAAGGGTCGTATTCAGAGATCCGTCTGGTGATCGGTCCGCAAATATACGCACGGACGGAGCAAGTAACATCCACCAAAACCGCAGTCACTCCCCTTGGTAATCTGTGCCCACAGAGCAGTCCGCCTCCATAGACCAGCTGTAACTTTCCGTGGCCTTTTCCGAGCGAATGTGTCCTCCGTCTGTGCATATCTTTATAATCGCGCCCACTTACATTTAAATCCCCCGCCCCATGCCCCCATTTCTATGTAAATTCCCCTGTGCATATTTTTCAGTGGGAGATCCGTGCGTATTTACCCACGTCTGATCCACAAGTCTCTCCGTGAGGCACTTCCGCACGTGTAGTCTACGTGAACAGCGTATAAAAAGTTACTATGCATGCGCAATTGAAACGTACTTAAAAATGCGCAAGGGAAACAGAGAAAAATGGATCTCTGAATACGGCCCTAAATTATAGATGAGCGCCGACCCCGCTTATTTTGGTTTAAAATTTTTGTTGTGTTTTGATTTTGCTTTTGTCAAAAGAAAAACCCCAAAGAAAACAAACAAATGTTTTGGTTTTGGACCTGTATTTTTTTTTAAGTGTTGCTAAAAACAGCTAAAATGATGTAACATTAATTTCCAGTCAATCCACTTCACAGCTCACAAGATAGTTTGCATCTGTATTGTGAAACATGCTTTTGTGAAATATCCAACTTGTTGTTAAAGAGGCACAAAGCTTCAGTTGCACCTGTAGCAAAAGACTAATAAGTTGAACTTATAAAATAAAAATAAAAACAGTTTGAGATAAAATTATATTGGGCATTTATTATTTATTATTCATTTTCTTTTTTTGTGTGTGCAATATAGGAGTATACCATACCCTCCAACATTTTATAATAGAAAATCGGTACACTTAGGGGCGTGGCTTGTCCTGTGAATGGGCGGGGCTTTAATCTGCTCTCATTTGCATGTATGATAAGGTGTAAAATCTTATCATATGAGCTAAGCACTCACAGGAGAGGGTCTTGTCACTATAACAGAGCTGTAGGAGTCTGTCCCTGCAGCTCTACTATAGTGATCAGATGCAGAACGGCTGGAAAAGGAGTATAGGGGGACAGACCATTAAAAACCGGTACTGTACTTGCTAAATAGGTACAGTTGGAGGGTATGGTATACTATTGAGTTAGATTAAATACAGGCCTGACAAAAAAGGAAAGAAAATAATCAACTATGGGAGGAGAATATTAAAATTATTAAAATTATAAGGAGATGGGAGAAAAGTCCTGAAATTCTCTCATCTGCACTCTGCAGAAATAGACATCAGTCTATAAACCAAGGAGCTATTTCACCCCATGGTGGAGTTCCCTGTCCAGCCTTGCACCCCCAAGCCGCTATACCTTCTGGAAGCTCCGCTGATCACAATTCTGCATAAAACATCGCCCATGCCAGAGTCTCCTCATCTAGGACCGGATTTAGAGATGAGCGTGTCTAAAGTACGCAAATATACGCGCGCATGTAGCAAGGCAACCCCCATGACACTCTCCTAGCATGAACGGGGTTTTTGGTGACTTACACTTCCATAGGGCACCCTTAACGGTATGTGCGTACGTGACTAACCGTGCCCTCAAAAGCTCATTTAAATGCCTCCCTTTGTCCCTAAGTGCAATTCAGAAGTCCATACCTAATGGACTTCCATGCCTAAATCCTACGTAACTTGTATGGAAAAGTTACAATGCATGCGCAGTTACTCCGCTCCTAAATATACACACGGAAAACCACGCAAAATTGTATCTGTGAACACTGTCCCTAGTGTTTAGCTCCTCTCTCCTTTCATCTGGTAGCCTCCATATGGTTAACTATTACAGTTTATGGGCCTACATCTGTCCAGAAGCCGGAAGCTCAACTTACTCCTTCACCCAAGAGGCCCTTCTTTTTTTTCTTTGAGTCAAAGTCCCTTTTGGATTGGCTGGCTCTGCCTCCATTGTACCCTATGAGCAGTTACACGAAGCCGCTCTTCTCCAGTTCGTTCACACAGTTATAACATCTCTTGTGGCCTCTACGTTCTTCTTTATATGTTTGCTTATCCTGCTGGCTTGATGGGACGCTGTTAACTTTCTATTTGCCCATGTAGTGTACTAGGGCCTGATACAGACCTACGCCCGCCGTCGCTAGGTGTTGCCTGGCGTCGCTACGGCAACGCCCAATCGTGGATCGGGCGTCCGTAGCAGCGCCGTAGGGACGCTGGAGGGGACGTCCCCCAGCGTCCATACGTTCAGGTTAGTGTAGGAGCTAGTGCATCACACCGCCTCTTTCTAACTAAACTACTTTAAAGACCGCACAGAGTCAATATATGTACCTAACTGGCACGTAGATTGTGTAAATGACCTACTATGCGTGCGTTCCTAAATATACGCACCTAAGAAGCAGATGCTTCCACATTTTAATAGTGGAAGGAGGCTTCTCTAGGATTCCAGTGTCTGACACATACATTATTCATGGACACCCTTTCACTCTCCTCATGAATTTGTGACCCACAATTATTTCTTGGGGCTTAGGCCTGTTTTCAGAGTACCAGACGTATAACATATACGTCCGGTGTTTAGCGATATTTGCCACCGCGCATGCGTAGTAATTTTTGTATGTAATCTACCTATCTTTTTCTTACGTAGATTGCGTATATGCTGTCTTTCAGACTGCATTTACCCAATCTACGTAAGAAAAAGATACGTAGATTATGTAAAAAAAATGACTATGCATGCGCAGCAGTAAAAATTTTTAAACACCGTAGATACGTAGAGACGTATATGTTATATGTCTGGTACTCTGAAAACGGGCCTTCGTGTTCATTTTGAGCACAGATCCATCTGCATTAGAGGTGATAGACTCAGCTTCAGGACAACAAGGTGTCCTGTCATCCTGATACATGCCTGTGTTTGGTACTGGCATTTGCACCGGGGATTCTAGCGCATGTAGCAACAGCATTACCTGCAAATAAATGTCCTGGTCCAAGCCGTTCCTTGCCGCTGCGTGTGGTGTACGGTATGCTGACAATGTGCGATTTGCCCGCACTAACTTTTCCACTCATATTTTGTGAGATTTCATGAGTGGGGGATTGAAAGTATTTGTTTTTGGAGCACGCTTTCTTCCCCCTTCTTCTTCTTCCCCCTTCATGGACTATTTTTATTAGTACATGTTGAAGAAGAAATATCCGAGGCCAGGGTTGCCATCAGGGGGGGGGGACAGCCGGGACTATTGTCCCGGGCCCGGACCTGAGGGGGGCCCGCCGATACTTACCTAGCTCCAAAGCAGCAGGTATCCTACCGCCGATACTTGCTGCTCAGCGCTAATATGCAGGGAAGTTCTTCCTTGCGCATCAGCCCTCTCTTAAAGTGTCTGCTAAGCCCCCCCCCTATGTGACATCCCCAATGGCGTCAACTAGGGACAGGGCCCACGACTGGGTCCTGGGCTCCGTTGATGCCGTGGCAGTTCCAGCACTAGTTTTGAGAAGCTCCTGTTCTGTAGACTGCTCAGTTATGGATGTTTTACACAGAAACAAAACAGATGAACCCTATGCAGATTGCTACAGACGAATATAGAGTGTGTGTATGTATGGCAGCACATCACACTATTAGTGACTGGCTAGGCAATACTCTACTATAAAACAGTAATTCATAAAATTATTAAAATAATAAATGGTGAAGATATGCCTTGTACAATGTAATGTACACTGACTGTACTGACTGTACTGACTGTACACTGACTGTACTTCACAGTGATAGCACCACCTCCTCCAAGTCCAAACCCCAAATAAATGTGACACATCATACATCCCACATCACAATGAGTGGTACAAACAGTCTGCTTTTATACAGTAAGTATTTAATTAAATAGAATGATTAATGCGCTATACTGTACACAGACAGTACAACCTCCCCCAAACACCCAAAATAAATGTGACAAGTCACACTATCAGGAAAGATTTTGCTTTATAACGGTAATTATTAAATAGAATGATGATGATGTCCAATCCAATGTACACTGTACACACTGTACTACCTCCGCACAAAATAAATGTGCTGTGTGCAGTTACTAATAGTGCAGGAAGCACATTGTCATTTAGCTTTAGAGAAGTGGGGACACACGGCTCTGGAGCGCTGGCTATTATTAAACTGCATAAATCACCACATTTGTGAATTGCTTATATGCACTCCCTTATCCTGAACCTCATCTGATGGGAAGCTGATTTTGCAGTCACCAGAAGCAGCTTCCATCAGCGCTCCCCAGGGTTAGGTCTTCCATGTGGCATACCTTTGCAGGCTTTCCGCATGCAGATTCCCCGCTCCCCTACTCCGGTGGGGTACCCCTGGTGTCACCTGAACCCACTGACTGCTGCTGGTACTAAGCTGTTTCCCGAGGTTACAACGCATAATCTAACTTCTAGGAGGCTAACCAAGACAGGGACAATCAGAAGAGCTGCTCCTTGACTCCTCTGCAGGGTGCTGCATGCCAGGGCCGATGCCTGTTTTCAGTCTGTAAACCAAGGAGCTATCTCACCCCACAGTGGAGTTCTCTGTCCAGCCTTGCACTCCCATGCCGCTATACCTTCTGGAAGCTCCGCTGATCGCAATTCTGAATAAAACATTGCCCATGCCAGAGTCTCCTCATCTAGGACCGGATTCAGAGATGTGTGTCTAAAGTACGCAAATATACGCACGCATGTAGCAAGGCAACTCCCATGACACTCTCCTAGCATGGACGGGTTTTTGGTGACTTACGCTTCCATAGGGCACCCTTAACGGTATGTGCGTACGTGACTAACCGTGCCCTCAAAAGCTCATTTAAATGCCTCCCATTGTCCCTAAGTGCGATTCAGAAGTCCATACCTAATGGACTTCCGTGCCTAAATCCTACGTAACTTGCATGGAAAAAGTTACAATGCATGCGCAGTTACACCGCTCCTAAATATACACACGGAAAACCACGCAAAATCGTATCTGTGAACACGGACCCTAGTGTTTAGCTCCCCTCTCCTTTCATCTGGTAGCCTCCATATGGTTAACTATTACAGTTTATGGGCCTACATCTGTCCTGAAGTCAGGAGCTCAACTTACTCCTTCACCCAAGAGGCCCTTCTTTGGTCCCACAGAGCCTAGAGGACAGCCATTTTTTTCTTTGAGTCAAAGTCCCTTT
Source organism: Limnodynastes dumerilii (assembly GCA_011038615.1). NCBI lineage: Eukaryota > Metazoa > Chordata > Amphibia > Anura > Limnodynastidae > Limnodynastes > Limnodynastes dumerilii. The sequence continues at coordinate 432,786 of WWET01000827.1, forward strand.
TGGATTGGCTGGTTCTGCCTCCATTGTACCCAATGAGCAGTTACACGAAGCTGCTCTTCTCCAGTTCATTCACACAGTTATAACATCTCTTGTGGCCTCTACGTTCTTCTTTATATGTTTGCTTATCCTGGTGGCTTGATGGGATTGCTGTTAACTTTCCATTCGCCCATGTAGTGTCCTACTCTCTATCTATTACATACTATAGCCTCTGTAACTCCTTTCACATATAGCCCATAGAATTCATTGGGAGGAAAAAACAAACAAAACAAAATTCCAAACCGCGAGCTCTGACATTTCCAGGTGAATGGCGTTTTGCCTCAGTTTGGCATCTGAATTTAGTGGGAGGAACCAAGTCCCACCTCGGTTTGACTTGGTACCCCAAAATTCAGATCTATCAGATATCACATGATTCAAACTGCTCATCTCTACTCTAAATACCCTGCTTAGTGTTCATAGCCTAGACCCTGACTATTCCTCCTATTATGGTAACAACATAATTGTATCATGGAGGGGGATTACTTTCCTGCAGGCTCTGAAAATAATAATATAATATATATATAATAATAAAATTGCTGGTAACAGTGATTCTGGCCTCTGTATATTTTATAAACCCCACTGACCCCACCCCTTCCCAGTATTTGACTTCTGTTATGCACTATATTTCTCTTTCTACATGTATCCTCACAAGCATTGTAAATCCCTGCTCTGAATCCTCTCAGTCGAAAGTTGCTTTTCGGCTGCCCATATTTCGAATGAGAGGTGTTTCAGATTTAGTTTTTTTTCAATGGCTGAGTATGCAATTTGCATACTCACCCATTCAATTTCGGAACCGCCGCCGCCGGGGACTGGGTTAGACTGCAGGGAAGGAGGGGCTTAGGGTTAGGCTACGGGGGATTTAGGGTTCGGCTGCGGGAGGGAGACTTAAGGTTAGGGTTAGGGAGCGGGGTTCATTACCTTTTGGAGCACCGTTTCGGGTGCATAAGCAATTGATATCCCAGCCAGTTCGGAACTGGCCGGGAGCAAACGGCCCTACTGAAATAGGGCCATTCGCAACAGGTACCCAAATTCAGTCACAAGTGTCTTCAACTGTGCATACACTGTTTTAATAGCAATAACCATGTCTCATGTCTCTACCTTCCTTTTCATTGACATCTTCCCACATTCCTTTATCAACCTCCCTTCCCACAATCTGCACATATACCTCCATTCCATTCCCATGGTATCATTCTTACATTTCTCTTCCTACCTTTATCTCTGAGTCCTATCATTAAATTCTATTATTCTCTTCCTCTGTCCTCCCATTTTTCTAACCTTTAGCTGCCAGTAATCTATTCTCTGTACCAGTATCACTGCCTTCCCTTCTTGAATGGTCTGTGCCCCATGTTCCATAAATCTGCTGCCCTCTTAATTGATTAGGGTTGTAGGCATTCTTCATTCTCCTTGTTAAACCCACAGTGCCTCCTGAAGCCCCGGCTTCTCTTCTCATAGCTTCTAGGCAATATGACGTCCAAGAGAAAGTGTTGTAATATACTTCTAACCCTCAATTGATATTGATATTGATATGTTTTAAAAAGAAGTCGGATCCAAGGAGTGCATAAGGCATGCTGGCTTAGAATGTTTAAACTTTATTGCTTCATAATAAAATTATGCACAACTTGATAAGAGACACAAATAAATGAAATAACATAATTACATACCAAGAACCATACCTTACATACCAGGAAGCATACCTTACATACCAGGAATAATAACTTACATACCAGGAAGCATAAGTAATACAAACAAATGTGGCATATCTATCTATCTATCTATCTATCTATCTATCTATCTATCTATCTATCTCATATCTATCTGTCTGTCTGTTTCAAACATCTGCTGACCTACCAAAGTTTCTTACATTACACTGATCAACAAAATCTTTATTTATTTTGCCACAATAGTACATACTTCATAGTGGTTTATGTGCTGAATTCAAACAAGTATTTCAGAATAACCATCACGTAATCATTTTGATTAAGGGCCCACTTAAAGTTTATAATATTAGGTTTATTAACAGCACATATATAGTAAACAATTAATACACTTAAAGGGCTGGATTCAGACTGAAGTAAGTACTTGAACTTAGTTACTCCTGGGCTAAACCATTTCATCTGTTGTAAACAGTGTTAGAGTTGAGAGGTGATGTTTCCTATCCCAAGTCTAAATAACAGTGTGATAGTAAAGCTGGTCAGTATCTGTGTGCAGTAAGCAATTCAAAGATATATCCCTGCATGCAAAGAATACAATTACCTCGACTCCCTCTGAAATCAACATGGTTTAGCCCAGGAGTAACTCATTTCAAGCACTTACTTAAGTCTGGATCCAGCCCAAAATGTTGATGCATAGGATTTTCTGCTGCGACTTAGTTCAGGAACATCACAGTAGTCATCCAGCGTGCTTGGACTCCACGTGCCCTGATACCGCTTTTCCATTATGGAAATGACATGTTCATCGCTGACTGCCCCAAGATTGACTGGAAAAAAATCCAGGTGTGAGTCCAAGAAGTAAACTTTCAGAGACATGTTACACCCCATGGTCTTGAAGGATTTTAAGAGATTGTCCACCAGCTCTTTGTCGTTGTCTGTCTTAAGGTTTTTATGGTATGGTGCATTGATAACGTTCTTCGTAAGACCTAGCTTTATATTAAGCGGAGGAATGTAGGCTCTCTCTAGATCAACAAGTGGAGCACTGACAACATTCTTCCCTCCTCGGGTTAGTGAAATTTGTTTTGGCCACTGCTTCTGTACATAATGGTTTGCTCGGTCTCTGCTTTTCCACTCACACAGAAAACAGTAGTGTTTTGTGTACCTTAGCTGTAGTCGCAGCAGGGGCCAGATTTACTAAGCTGCAGGTTTGGAAAAGTTGAGATGTTGCCCATAGCAACCAATCAAATTTTAGCTGACATTTTCTATTATGTAATAGGAAAATGTGAGCTAGAATATGATTGGTTGCTATGGGCAACATCTCCACTTTTCCCAACCCGTAGCTTAGTAAATCTGGCCCCAGGAGTGAAATTACTTTTAAATATCCACAGACATGCCATTGGTGCTCTTCATTTCTGATTTTGTTAAGCAGGAGTTCCATGTTCCCATACGTTTCCTTTATAGCAGCAGCTTGAGTTGTGGTACTGAGGGTAACGTGTTGCTGTTGTGGAGTAGCAATAGCTTTCAAGCTCGCTTTAGAGGAATAAATACACAGATGCCAATCCTCTATTTCAGGGGTTCTTAACCCCATCCTCAAGTACCACGAACGGTCCATGTTTTGCAGGTTAAAATGTAACTGTCAGTTATGAGGCACCTAAAGCAAGGAGATTTGAAAACATGGACTGTTCGTGGTACTTGAGAATGAGGTTGAGAACCCCTGCTCTACTTTTTACTTGTGACCAAGGGCTTCCATTACAGACTGAACATTATGACAAAAGACAAATCCATCTTCAAGGGCAAAAACATCCTTAAATTCACTATGCCTCTGTCTAACAACACATTACTTTTAGTGCCATTGTGAAGGAGGTTCCAGCTTTCAATCTGGAGCCCAATATTTCTACTTGTCTTATAGATAGGTTTAAATCTCAGGCAAGGTCATTGAGATCCCCTTGAGTAGTGAAATGTGGTTTAGGAGACGTACAGGGAGACTGAAAGATTGGTTTAAGACTTGCCTGATCCTCACAATGATCCAAGTTCCATTTCTCATTCATCTTTTTGAAGTCTTATGGAGGATTTGGCCCAGGCTTCACTGTGTGGGTATATTTGGGTATCTCACAGTGTTGGGCCACTACCCCTGCATTGTCTAAGTAGGGTCCGGTCTTTTCTAGAGCACCTGATGGTGGGGATAGGCTGGGCTGCAGGGAACCTAGCATGTCGCCGCGTCCCCCGGAAGTGACATCCAGAGGCAGAAAGAAAGCAAGGAAGAAACGAGGAGGAGAGACAGGAAACAGAGAAAGTGGGGCATGGAAAGACCTAGAAGGGACTAGATCTGAAAAACAACACTGAGAGACAAACGGAACACACAAGGGCATGCACTCAGACACCCACACAGAGGAAACACCTCAAAGGTGGCTACCAACCACAACCAAGAGGAAAAGGGTTAGGCTGGGACAGGAGGAGACACTGGGATGAGAAGGCTGGAGGGCACAGGGAGTGAGGCAAGGAGTAATACAGGAGCTGGGGAACTCGGTAGCCAAAAATAATAGTACAAGGCAGAGCACAGGACAGGAGCAAGAAACAGACTCAGCAGACCAAAACTATAACTGGCATCAAGTAATAGTGCTTCTGGAACATATAAAGAAGCTGCTGGCTACTGATTGGCCAGCACTCCCAAGCTTGAATATGATTGGCTGTCACATATGTGTGATGGCATGCATAGAGGAGATGCTACAGGGGGACAATGGTGCCGGAGGTAGGTATGTTTTACATAGCTCTAATGGCTTGTAACACTAGACACTGTTCAATGCAGCAGAGAAGCACAGTGCAGCATTCACAGCTCCCTCCAAGGACAAAAGTGATGGTCGGTGGAGCTATTTTATAGCCCAGTGCTGATGGCCAACACATGTGGACCAACTCACACAGGGCCCTGAAATCTGAAGAATGACCCTTGCATGGCCAAAAAATCTCCCTATATGCACTATAAATGGGTTATATAGCACAATGTTGGCACTTGAAGTGGGCGTGACTTCAAAACTGTGGGTGATAGGAAGAATCTATGACCATTGTTGAAGTCAACACAGAGAATACACATATAATAAAACATTGCCAAATGATATCCAGACCTCCCCAACATGACCCCTTCCATCAGGTAGGTACACAATACTCCACTCCTGAGCTTCCAACTGTCCGTCACCTGGATTTACTGAAATAACTGATGTTTGAAAAACAATTTTCACTTCAACACAGGTGGTTACCATAGTAACTAATTGTTGGAAGGTCAGAAGCAGAGTATTTTGTACCTGGTGTAATGGGTCATGTTCGATGGTCTGGATATCTTCAATCTTGGCAAACATTTAATCTTAGAAAGACACAGAAAAATGAAATATAGCTGATTGTAATATTTAATCCACTCTAAGCTAGAGATGTAAAGACAGACACTGAGCTGTTTTCTCATAGACTGTTCATATGCTACTGACAGAAGGTCTGTTTAACGACAAAGAGGAGGTGTTTGTATTGGAAGTAAGACAAGACTCATACACAGCATGGGATCATGTTCCTCTGTGGCTGTGATAGGCAGAGACATTGGGCCGGATCCAGACCTACAGGCACCTTACAGTCAAGTACGTAATTTCACTAGCATACGGACATGAGGATATGCCCCATTGTATGGGATATTGAGAAATATAATGCAAATGACTGTATCATAGAGAAATATTAGACTGAGTGAGACATTGTCTGGGACATTGAAAGTGATGCTGCATAGAATTGTTTTAGAACAATGGTAGGTACAGCCTTTGAAATGTGTAAGGCTCAAGGGTTTATAAAGAGCAGATCACATGATCATATAACAAGAATAGTCCTGTGGTTGTGAACAGATTGTGACTAAAGTGATCTCTTGAAGCAGAGTAACAGATGGGTGACAATTAGTTAACTAACAGGTGAATACAACAGTAGTGCTAACAAAGGCTTATCAGCTTGCTATGATCATTATAGCTTGTCAGACATTAGTTAGTTAGTTATGTCAGCTAATGACTTCAGTGAAAAAAATGTTCACTAAAGATGGCCATACACAGATCAAAGATCAATGAATCAACTGTCTGTCTGACAGATTCAAACAATCTTAATGTGTCTCCACAAACTGAGAGATTTGTGTTCAAGTGTTAAAAACCTTCACATTGTGAGGGATCTGCTGAAAGTGATCTGATAGAATAAACGCTGAAAGATAAAATCAACAGATCAAAATATCTGCTATGCCCACACACTGAAAGATAATTGGTCAGTATGTGCCACATTATCTGTTGGTGTATGGCCAGGTTAAGAAAGAGAGATACTCAAAATACGAGTGTTATACATTATTATAAAAAAAATAATAAATAAAGGATACATTTTTTGGTATTATTAGCAACAAAAGTTTTTGTAAGGAATGCTTTAATAATCACTAAATGATTTCAATATTTTAACCCCGTGTACCTACAAACAGTCTTGTTAAGAGGTGAGAGCTACTGCTATGTGCCCTGAGGATTAAAGGAACCCACGAAAGTCTCTACAGCACCAATGTGTCCCCTCTGAAAGCCAATTCAATGCCCGACTCACTTCATACAATTATACCTAATTATCTGATTGCATACTGATATATCCAGGAAGGAATAATACATTTACAGCTTTAACTTTAATAGCATATTGTTATATAGACTTTAAATTTAGTGATAGAGGGGCACTTAAAAATCTTTGTGTGTGTGTGGGTCTAGTACGAATTCCCGGCGCAAAAAGTCCCGACAGAAGAAATACCAACACAAGTTTCCCGAATCATAAAATGCAGACAAGTTAAAAAACCAACACATAAAATCCCTTCACATGTCCGACTCATATGAAATCCAGACAACTTAAATCCTGACACCTAAAAATCCAGACACAGAAGAAATGTCGTCAAATTAGATTCCCAACAATTTTGATTCTAACTTTTTTTGAGTAATTATTTTGAAATTAATAATTAATTTGAAATACGACATTGTTATAGTACCTTTTTTGACAGTTAAGCGCCACTTTCTATTTCCCCTACCTCAACCCTTATGCTAATTCTTACCCTAACCCTCCCCTTCCATTCCCCTAACCCTAACCCTCCTCTCCCCTCCCTACAGCCAGTGGCGCACCATACAAGGGGATAGCCATTTAAATGAGTGAACCAGTCCAAAGTAAATTTCTCCAGGGATAGTTCCAACTGTATCCCTCACAGTATTAGTCAAGCCCCGAAACGTTCTTCCTTGAAATATCCCCCCCAGAGAACCGTTAAGAACAGTGTTTATTTAGCGGACTAAAATAGACAAGTAAAATAACAAGTAAAAAGAACGGAGCAGGATAGCGGGTCAGCCGGGTATCTCCGGCCTTTCTCAAGGTGCAGATACCCAGCTGAAACGCGTCGGTGGGAGGAGCTAGAGGTCTACGTGCAGTCTTACCTAGTTGAGTCTAACAGAGGTGCTTTAACGGGATCCCATATCATCTGCCCCTGGATTACCATCCTACCTAGGTATGATCTGAGCCACTATCTTGCTCCTCCGTTCTTTTTACTTGTTATTTTACTTGTCTATTTTATATGGTACTGCCTGCAGTATTTTAGTCCGCTAAATAAACACTGTTCTTAACGGTTCTCTGGGGGGATATTTCAAGGAAGAACGACGTTTCGGGGCTTGACTAATACTGTGAGGGATACAGTTGGAACTATCCCTGGAGAAATATACTTTGGACTGCTTTGCCGTTGTACCAGCTCTATTGAACTTTTCAGCGCTGCTTGTGACTATTAACAATCTTCAATCTACCCAACTAACCTGTCCGGTCGTCTGAAAATCATAAGGTTCTGTGAATCACGCCCTACATCCTTAAATAGTAGCAGGTAGAATTTTCTTTCCAGTTCTCTCACTATATAGTATGTTACTGTACAGAATAACTGATATATTTGGGGATAGAATAGACAATCAAGGAAATAGTCTTGCAAACAATCAGATTCTCACTATCATTTATCTAATGCTTTGTAGAACATGAAAACCAGAATCTTATTATCTGCTACAAACAACACTATGGGGTAGATCCAGACCTTAGCGCTTGTTACATTACATCGCGTAGCGTATTTTCTAGGCACTCCCCTCGCTCGTATGTTCTTTGGCCGTTTTACGCTCCCCAAACCCTACCTTACCTTTTCAAGGCGTAAGTTCTGACGTACGTAATGGATTAATGGACGTAACAGCCTAACCCGGCCCATACTGTACCATTTAAATGTCTCCCTCCGCCTACCAAACGTAACTTTGAGTGTCGATTGGATGAACCCGTCCCTTTGTTCGCAGTTACGCTGATGGTACATATGGTCAGGGTTAAGTGGCGTAAAATCTGCCACGCGCATGCGCAGTAAATACAAATGGGCAATTTTACGTCAGCGGCTAGCGTACGTCGCTCAGGATGTGGCCCCATGACTTTAACTTTTTGGACTTTTATAGAAATTCACATTTTTCCACTTAGTCATGAGCACATCCTGTCACACACACAATTCTGCAGAAGTAATGACACAATTTACTACCTAGGAAAGTCAGAGGAAAGTCCAAAGAAAAATACAATATTTGCACTTTAATAAATAACATTTCATTTTTAGATAATATATCCAACAGTGAGATATAAATGTTATCTTTGTAATCCTTGATTTCATTAGGATGCTTGGATAGCCAATGTAACTGTAGGGGATATTTCTGTAATATATATGTTGTGTGTGTGTGTGTGTGTATGTGTGTGTGTGTGTGTGTGTGTGTGTATTTGTGTGTGCGTGTCACAAAATCAAGGTATTCTACCTTTTTCAAACCCTGCTCTCTGCCTGTCAAACCCTTTCACACTCACCTGAAGTTCAGCCGCTTCAAACCAGCCATCACAAGGTTAACACACAGCAGCCTCACTTCATTACTCCCCACCTGAGTTGGTCTGGTTTTGTCTCTCCCTACTATTGGACTCTTTGGGGCCGATTCAATAGAGCGCGATGGTGTGAAAAGATTAGTCACAAAGTGACATCGCGCATATCGCGCCTATCCACGGCCCACAACATCACGTTATTCAATTGAAAAGGAAAAAACGTTTATATCCCGCGTTAAATGGTGCAGTTGCGATTCTAGAATATTCGCGACATATGGTGCGGGGGCATACAGAGGAAGAGCTGCCATCAACCCTATCATTACGATTTGTATCAGGATGTTGATGTCCAGCATGTCTTGCACGTAACTCCTGCATGCACGACGTAAACATCCACACCCACACAGTGTCAAGGGAAGGGAAAATCTCCATTGTATTGTGATGTATATGGGAAAAGAAAAAGTGGACACAAAAATACAGGGTAAAAAATATTGGTTGACAAATGTGTGATTGGAATATGCAAAGTGGGTGTTCTGTGTTTAAATGTGGTGTGTGATAATAATCTATAGCTGGGTAGAACAATAAATTGACACACACAAATATAGCTAGAAAAAAACCTTTAATGAGACAATAAACAGTCAAAATGATAATTGGAGACTAATACCAATAATTCTTTATTATTTTACAATAAAATATATATTGATGCTTTTTTTAACATTGATTTTAATACAAATTCGCACCTCCCTTAGGTGCGAGTTAGATAACGTGATGTTTACACACACAAATATAGCTAGAAAAAAACCTTTAATGAGACAATAAACAGTCAAAATGATAATTGGAGACTAATACCAATAATTCTTTATTATTTTACAATAAAATATATATTGATGCTTTTTTTAACATTGATTTTAATACAAATTCGCACCTCCCTTAGGTGCGAGTAAGATAACGTGATGTTTCCTTTAACATCACTGGTTTTTCCTCTACATCACGACCAAGTATGCTAATTGAATAGCAAAATATCGCGATTACACTGGGCGCGATGACAACAATTTACACGCGTTAACATGCACAATTGAATGACGTGATTTTACATTGCGTCTGAAAATTTATGCTAATTACATAACATCGCGCATCTCGTTCACATCGCGCTCTATTGAATCGGCCCCTTTGATTATTTAAGGCTGCTGCACTGGCTCAGCCCTTGCCAGTGCAACAATTGCCATTGCCATTGTATCTGGTATCAGTGCTTCCAGTGCACATTTTCTCCTCTATTGCGTGTGGATACTCACCTGTGTCCTTCCTAGTGACTACTCCTGGATACTCACATGTGTCCTTCCTAGTCTCTCCTTGTGTATCCTGTCTGGTTCCTGGATCCTAGTGTGTCCTCTGTTCCTGCTGGGCCATCGCGGTTCCCTCTGGCTAAAATGTGTCTGCAGAAACCATCCCTGCTGGTGAGCTACTCCGAAAGTACTACTCCACTCACATTGCTTCCTGTGACTCCGGCCTACTAATCCTGGGCTGAGCGGTGCTAAGCTGCCATAGAGTCTTCAGCTACCATCTGCTCCAGTGATTCATCGTGTGAGTAGTACTACGCTCAGCCTAAACAGTCTGCTGCAACACCATATCACTGTACCTGTGCCATCCACTTCCTGAGCCGCTACTCGTGCCTGCAGTGTCCTTCTACACCTGAGATCCTTCCAAGCAAGAACCATTCTCCTCAGCTTCTCCGTCTTCTGGGACGCCACTCTGCTCTACCTGCATCTCTGCTGCCTACCACAGCTAACTCGTGTCTGCAGTACCATCTCCACCTGAGAAAATACTCTGCGGGTGCTACACCGTGCACCTCCTCTGCTCCTTGGATGCCAATCTGTTACTGAACCATCTCTGCTGCATTCCACAGCTAACAGTCTTCACAGATACCGTGTCCACCTGTGAGCCAACCTGCATGTGAGTACTACTATCTCCAGCCTATCATCGCTGATTCTCTCTGTACTACAGTGACTGTGTTCCCTTACTTTTGCACACAGCCTGTCTCGCTGCACAGAGCTCAATTGAACTTTATTGTCTGGTGCACTACTGCACCCAGCCTGTCTCGCTGCACGGAGCTCAATTGAACTTTATTGTCTGGTGCACTACTGCACCCAGCCATCCTCGCTACATTGAACTGTATTTCCAGCCTGTCTCACGGAGCTCAATTGAACTTTATTCTCTGGTGCACTACTGTACCCAGCCAGCCTCGCTACATTGAACTGTATTTCCTGCTGTGCATTGATTCCAGGTGTTTCATTGTATCCAGTACCTCTTTGTGTGATATTGCACCTATCTGCATTCCTGTTTTGCTGTTTATTTCACTCTGAACTGTTTGCATTACTACACCCAGCAAGTCTCTAAAGGTGCTTCTGAACTGTGTGTTCTCTGGGACTCCTGCACCTTAATCATCCCACTGAGGTGTTTTCTAGAACTATATTTCCATTTGTTTCTTCTTACAGCCTCAACGTCCATCTCAAACACAGATTTGCATTAATCGTGTTGCAGCCCAACTTAACACCAATCCACTACCCTCTTAATGGTCGTGGGTCCTACTATGGATAGTTGACTGTACACACTGTAATAAACTTATAATACTTTACCTTCGTTTTGAGTTGATGAGCAAGCCCTACATTAAGGCCGCCAGCCTTCATTACCGTAGCCCAGATACCAGGGTA
>WWET01000827.1:446129-456595 GCA_011038615.1 Limnodynastes dumerilii
AAACAGTATTTGAGAGGTGATATTTCCCAGCCCAAGTCTAAATAACAGTGTGATAGTAAAGCTGGTCAGTATCTGTGTGCAGTAAGCAATTCAAAGATATATCCCTGCATGCAAAGAATACAATTAAATTAATCCCCCTGCGATCAACATGGTTTTGTCCAGGAGTGACTTAAAGTTCTTGGACCGGATCCAAACCTTGCGTGCGTAAATCACCTGACACTATTAAATCTGGATCCGGTCCCTTATTTTAAGAAGATTCTTAAGTGTGAATCAGGTCCTAAGTGATTAGAACTGAAAGCACAGAAACAGACCAGGACTTATAAACCATCAGAGAGATGATCATGGACCAGATTCGCACCTAAGAATGAATTTGCAAATGTACCTAAATATATGCGTGAACGTCAACCGCAACAGTGATTCAGAGATAGTAAAGAACCCAGTTACCCCAGGACTGCTAAGTATGGACGGTTCTCAAAAATGCGTATATTTAAGTACGGATGTTTTTTCTTAATGTGAATCACGCAGAGGCCGTTAGGATCTTAAAGATAAATAGCATTGATGCACAACTAGATGCACTTTTTGATTAACAACATAAAACATCTTTGTATTAATGTACAATCTATTACATTATGACACTATTAAGTGAATGTTTCAGTTGTTTTTTTTACACATTTAAATTTATCACATTGTTTAACACCTAATGTGCCGTGGACCAGTGATCTACTTTTATGTTTGCAAATGTTTGAATAGTGTTTTTTGGGTTTATATTATTTATTTTACATTTTTTTTTATAGGAAATATAATTTAATTCAAAATGTTATGTTATTTTTTTATTTAAAAGTGGTTTGTGTATAAAACTTTTATTTTAAATGTATATTATATTTACATTTATTTAAAACATAATAATACAAAGCATAATAATAATAATTTATTGTAAACAAAAATGTTTTCTATAATGGGGATGGGATGACAGACATAGACAAAATAGAAAGGAGAATGGGAAGAGGATTCATGAACTTGGCTCATGGTAGTAGATCCACCCTATTGTCCTGCTTAGCTGAAATGTAGGTTCTGAGGTATTTTTCCAATTCCTGGTTTATTGTTTCCATGAGATAATTGGACTATGGGTGGTATGTAGACCTGAAATCTAAAAAAGAAATCAAGAAAACTAAACTCCAAAACTCGGACAAAATGCTCTCCAGATTATGAGAACCATCATCTGAGACTATGTCCAGGGAACAATCATTGGAGACAAAAGACGAAGAGTATCGCCAGAGTTGGAGCGAAATGTAGCCCCTTGGTGGGGACGAAATGGGTGGCTCTGGAGAAACAATCCACAATTATCCAGACCACTTCAAATCCCTTAGAGGGGGACAAATCAATAATAAAGTCTATGGATATAGGAGTCCTTGGACTGTTGGGATTAGGAATTGGTAGTAGTGGGCCTGCAAGCTGCAGACGTGAGGTCTTAGACTGGGCACAGATAGCACACAGGGACCTGTACTCTTCTACATCTTTGTGCAAAGTGAATCACCAATAACAGTGATGATGCAAGCATGGCCGGCAAAGGGAGAGGAGTAAGTCACTGTAACAGTTGGGATGAATACTCAGAGAGATAAGCATCTTACCAGGAGGAGGTTGCATTGTGGATGCATCGAGGACTTTGGTTTTGGAATGCAGAATTGGTTTTTATCAAAAGCGGGTTCTTTATCAGCAGGTTCAAAAGCTTGGGACAGTGGGGCATATTCACACCTAAGAGTGAGTTAGGTGCGGACAGAACCGCACCTAACTCACTGGTGCAGCCCCTAACCCATCCCCCATTTTTAGGTACCTTATGGCACTTAAGAGTGGAAAGAAGGTAACTCCGCACGGACAATGCCTCTCCCCGTCTCCACCCGCCCTCCCCGGCTCATCTAAATCCCTCCCACTTCTAACTAAACACTCCCCTCCCCAGTATTAGGCCATCTCTTTATAACTAAACTACTCAGTGTGGTCTTTAAAGATCGCATGGAGGCAATCTACGTACATAACTGGTACATAGATTGCGCAAATGACCTACTACGCATGTGTAGTAGGTCATTTTGGTCATCTACGCACCTAAGAAGCCGAAGCTTCTTAGTTGTAAATAAGACCCAGTATGTCTGCCTTTTTGGCCCGTATTCAGAGTACTGGATGTATAACATATATGTCCGGTGTTTAGCGATTTTTACTACTGCGCATGCGTAATTTTTTTACGTAATCTACATATCTTTTCGTTACGTAGATTGCGTAAATGCAGTCTTTAAGTCCGTATTTACGCAATCTACATAACGAAAAGATACGTTGATTACGTTAAAAAAATTTACAGTATCAAATTTCAGTAAACACCAAACGTATATGCAATACGTCCAGTGGTCTGGATACGGCCCCTAATAGAGGAATGTTACTCCTGGTCTAAACCATGTTGATTGTAGGGGAGTAATATATCATCTGTTGCAAACAGTATTAGGGTTGAGAGGTGATGTTTCCCAGCCCAAGTCTAAATAACAGTGTGATAGTAAAGTTGGTCAGTATCTGTGTGCAGTTAGCAATAGATATATCCCTGCATGCAAAGAATACAATTACCTTGACTCCCCCTGCAATCAACATGGTTTTGCCCGTCATATTTATACAGCTGGGAAGCGGAGTTTGTCACTTCGCTCCTCTACAAGTGCCACAGGGCTACCGTAGCTTTCCGTGCAGGGTCCACACGGACATTGCCTCTCTCCGCCTCATCTAAATCCCTCCCCCCTCCCACTTCTAACTAAACACTCCCCTCCCCAGTATTAGGCCATCTCTTTATAACTAAACTACTCAGTGTGGTCTTTAAAGATCGCACGGAGGCAATCTACGTACATAACTGGTACATAGATTGCGTAAATGACCTGCTACGCATGTGTAGTAGGTCATTTTGGTCATCTACGCACCTAAGAAGCCGAAGCTTCTTAGTTGTAAATAAGACCCAGTATGTCTGCCTTTTTGGCCCGTATTCAGAGTACCGGATGTATAACATATATGTCCGGTGTTTAGCGATTTTTACTACTGCGCATGCGTAATTTTTTTACGTAATCTACGTATCTTTTTTTTACGTAGATTGTGTAAATGCGGTCTTTCAGAAAGAAAAAGATACATAGATTACGTAAAAAAATGACTATGCATGCGCAGTAGTAAAAATCGCTGAACACCGGACATATATGTTATACATCCAGTACTCTGAATACGGCCCTTTGTTCTTAACCAGAAAGATGGTGAAAATGACCTGATAGCGGACGAGGCTTGCCGTGAGTTGGCACCGCTATTAGCAAGCCCTATTTAAATATAGATACTGAAACCATGCTTAGAACATGCATACTCTGGCTATCATGGAGAAAAAATTGGGTAAACATATAATTTAGCAACTGTATGTAGAATTATTGTTCTAATCTAAATTTATTGTAGAAAATGATTATCAGATAAGCCCTGAGCTGTATAGGCATGTATTAGTCGTAGGTGAAATATATTGAATTTACAGCAGAGATCAGCTATATTGGTGATTCTGAAAGGAACAACCTACAATAAAAAAGCATTAGACTAGCATTAGACTAATTAGACTACTATACAGCTGACAGCATTCTTTGTATTGCCACCTCTAATTATACCAAGGAGTTCTATGGGATACAGTGAGCTTAAACACTTTCTCTGATATTGTTAATTTATTTTGAGGCTTATTAGAGCATCTAAGTACAAGGGATATGGGGGTAAATTATATGTATTATAGAACAGTTTGTCTGTTTCTTTTTCCATCTGTAACTAAAAGGTGCCACTTTCTTAAATGCAAATCCTGGTATGGTGTTTGCAAAATATATCCCAAATGACAGATTTTGCAGTTAAGAATATTTTACCTTTTAAATTATAGATGTGTTCTCTGATGGACATACCGATGATTTTGCCTGTCTTTTGCATAATACTTGTACCCATTTTTCTCTGTTGTTCCCTAGTATTCACTGTCTCTATCAGAGAAGGAAAAGGGGGATATGATTACAGCTTTCAAATATATAAAGGGCTGTAATTTGCTAGAGAAGAGAAGCATTTTTGGCAGAAGGGTTCAGAGAAAATGCGTGAAGCTGAAAGGGTTGATAGTAGAATAACATCCCATTTGAGGTGGTTGAGTCTAACACACTAGAGCAGTTATCACATGCTTGTGATAAATATAAGGATAAATCTCAACTAAATTGAGGATAAAATAGAATCTAGAGGCCGTATTCACACCTAAGAGTGAGTTAGGTGCGGACAGAACCGCATCTCACCTACTGGTGCAGCCCCTAACTTGACCCCTGTTTTTAGGTACCTTTTGGCACTTAAGAGTGATATAGGGCTCCCTTATCTTACTGTGCATTCTTAAGAAGGAAACTACGCATGGACAATGAGCCTGATCCAGACCTACGCTCGTGTGTATCGCGTCATAGGCGTATCTATAATGAGTGCAGGGTGTGCAGTGTACACGGGCCCCTTAGAACAGGGGGCTCTGTGTCATGCATCCTGCACCCTGGGTTGACAGGGGAAGAGGGGCCATTCAGCATCTATTTTTCCCCTCTAATATCTTCCGGAGGGAAGAAATAGATGCCAAATTAGTCCCCCTTCCCCTGCAATGGGACTGTCCAGATTCGCGGGGCGAAAAGGGGGCGGGACTTACAGCTCCGTTAAGCCCCGTCCCCTTTTCGGCCCACGCATTTGGGCAGTCCAGGCTCAGGTAAGAGGGGTGGGGGGCCCATGTGCAAATCCAGCACAAGGGCCCCCTCACTTCTTAAAACGCCCCTGCGTAGCGTATTAACACCGGCGTACCTACAATGCACAGCAATAGGCACTCCCCTTGGTCGTACTAAGTTTTGCTTTCTTACGCCCAGCAAACCCTACCCTAACTTTTTTTATCGTACCTGCAAGCGTCCGTATGCTCATTGTGTAGTTACGACGCTTAGGACGCCCATACTGTACGATTTAAATGCCTCACCCCGTCCCTCGGTATGTATTTACGGATTTCGTAGGGCAGGCACACCCCCTTGATCGTTAATATGAAACTAATATGCTCACGGCTCATACGCTCAGAATTTCTCAGCGTTAAATCTGTCGCATGCACAGTAAGTACAAAAAGCTGCTTTTACGCTTACGATTGCCGTAAAAACGCACACAAGAGTAGGTCTGGATCAGGCCCATTGCCTCTCCCGCCTCCACCCACCCTCCCCAGCTAATCTAATTCCCTCCCACTTCTACCTAAAGACCGCCTCCTTCTAACTAAACTACTCTGTGTGGTCTTTAAAGACCGCACAGAGGCAATCTATGCACCTAACTGGTATGTAGATTGCATAACTGACCTACTATGCATGCGTAGTAGGTGATTTTGCAAATTTACGCACCCAAGAAGCCATAGCTTCTTAGGTGTGAATGCCGCCCTAGGTTTAGTATAGTTTAAAGTAAACAACTGAGTAAACCAGATGGGACATGTGGCTTTTATCTGCCGTCACTTTCTATGTTTCTATGATATAGATGTACTGTTTAGAATATATATATATATATATATATATACAGCTCTAATTGTTGCTAACAAATAAATAATGGATTAAAGCTGCCCAATATAGCGGTTGTGCCACTATTACTATGGATAATGCTCATATAAAAAGACAGACAAGGGGGCCGCCCATGGCACGCACCCAATGGAGGATCCCAGTACCACTTATACCTGTAGAAAGGGTGACGGTCCCCACCAGCCTTTCGTTCCCAACAGTGCACACTGCGCGCAGGCGTCACATGGGGATGTCAGTTCTCTTCTGTTTGCAGAGCGTGAGGCTGCGCAGTGCACACGCCTGACTTCCCCGCATGATGCCCGCGTGCAGTGCACTGTTGGGAGCGGAAGGCTGGTGGAGACCGTCACCGTTGGTATAGATATAGATGGGGTTGGGAAAAAGAAGGTGGGGCCCCTTCATTTCTAAAAACGCCCCTGTCTGGAAGTGTAGCCTGTTCACGTGTGCAACCTCAAAATACTGTCATTTTACGACCATTTTTTGCGAGTCTGCATCCAAGTGTCTATCTGTGCAGAATGGACCGGATCCAGAGTTCTTATGCTGCGGTTCCGCAAATCCGCTGCCGGCATTGTGTGTTTCCTATCTATTGCATATTCTGTGTTTTGGAACCGCTGCTGCAAAGGAAGATACAACTTCCAGAGACTACCATAAGAGAGTTAATATGAAAAGGAGCGCAAAACACATATAAAACAAATAATATGAAATGATAAATCAATGTATAGAATCATTCACAATTCTCCATCAATAATGTAAATAGGGGGCCTATACTTTGATATTTGTGTTGTCCAATGTAGCAAGTCCAATGGACTAGATGTTACAATAGAATATTCAATGTGACAACTCCGATGGATTCAAATAACGTAAATATTTAGAAGGCAATGTCCCACCACAAAAGATGGTGTATAGATGGCATCTGGCAAGAGGTCTTGTGCAGACAAAGATGAATAGTAAATTCAGTAAAGTGGAGACCTTTAGACAGAATACATATAATCAATCAAACAAAGTAGGATCTAATAAGCCGTCACTACAGACATAGTACTTCACCTTTATATGTCTGTATCTCCTGGCATTAGAGCATTAATGAGGTAAATTCTGTAAAAACTTTCAATCCAAAACTGTTCACAGATTAAGGCAGCTAATCCCGGAGCTGCGCTCAACAGATATGCTGAAATGAAACCCCGTCTGCCGTATCTGCTTATTCACAGTCAATGTGATGGTAGAACAACTGGTCATATGGTTGGCTTTTGGCTGTATCGGTGCACTATATGCAGTGTTGATAGTTAGAACGGTATCCACAAGATGGTTGAAGGTCTTCGTCACATGTCCTCATTGACATGAGCAGCCTGGTCGTTATTCAAATAGAAATATCAACATTATGGGGTCTATTTATAAAGATCATTTTCCTGTGATAATGTCCGTTTTCATGTGAAATTATTGCAGGAAAACGAAGTAAAACATATTTACAAACCATGGATCGCCATAAAAACTAGTTTCCATGGCGATCCATGTAAATACCACTTCTACTCGTCGTTCTGTTCTTTTCAGAGCGAGACGACGCTTCATTATATTTACAAAGCCTGGGAGCGGAGTTTTACACTCCGCTTTCGGCGTAAAACTCATGTTGACGTTAGGGGTAAGTATTCCAGCGATCTTCCCATATTCCCTCTTTTCCTCACCCTAATAGTTGTTATTAGGGGAAGGAAGGGAAGCATGTATGGGGAGACCGCTGGAATAAACCTATATGTAGAAATGTGAAAAAAAAAGTTTTGTTTTTTAATTAAATTTTTAACATAAAAATAAATACTTTAAAAATATTAATATTTAATAAATGATCATTAATAATTGTAAATAAAAATAAAGAAAAAAAGAAAAACTTACCTGTTCGAGAGACACGTCCGATTTCTGAGTCCCAAAATGAAGACAGTGGTTTTCATACCGTGACTTGAAATTTTCAAAGTCCCACAATGGAGTCTTTGCGCATCCACATGGCTTTATTTATAGGAAGAATTAATGAAATGTCCTGCGATGAGCCCAGACATCATCATGGGACCTCGCAGGGCAGGTAAGTTCAAATAAATGATATGACCGAAGCTGCCAGGCTCGCTGCGAGCCAAAGCGAACCTGGAACAGCTACGTTCATTAAAAAAGGAAGTTCTAAGGAAAAAGATCCCTCTGATTGTTGTTCAAGTGAATTGATTGTTGATGGTCCAAAGTAGTAGAACAACGGATAAAGATTCACAGATGGAGAGGAGCTAAGACATTGACGCGTTTCTCCCTCAGGGATGTATGTATCCAGAGGGACTGGAGAAGGAGTTTTTAAAAGAGACTAATTGCTTAATTAGTTGCAGTTGTTATTCAGCCAGCGTTTAGTATTAAAGTTTATCTCACTAGATACATTTCTATATATGTTACAAATGTACATGTATAGTTATAAATGTGAAAGGAAACGCTCTCAGCTAACCATATACATAAAACCAACTCTAAGTGAAAATTAGGATTTAAGTACATTTTTCAAAAACAGTTCAGTTCAATATTCTCATTCCATCCAGATGGTTCAAGCGTATTTAACCTATAGATACAGTATTCTTCTCTCTTACTGAGAGAAACAAACTGATCACCATCAATATTGTTTTTTTCTAATCAATTCTATCCCTTTCAATTTAAAAAATGTAGCTTCCTTATTACAAATATTGGGGTAGATCCAGAACTACGTTTGCCGTACGTTTATTCGCGTAGCGTATTTTCGTGTGCGTAAATTCTATACACTCCCCTAGGCACACCCCTTGAATGTACGTATTTTGAAAAGATACGCTTTCCAAACCCTACCTTAACTTTTTCCAACGTAACCGCAGTGATCCGCACACGTACGTATGGGCAACACGAATTTACGCAGCTAAGCACGCCCATACTGTACATAAGCACGCCCATACTCTTTAAATACAAACCCCCGCCTACTTAACGTAATTCAGACGTATTTTGTACTAACGTAAAATTGGCACGCCCACACGTAAGTATTTACGTGACAAATATGTGAATGGCCCATACGTTCACAATTACGCTACACTTCTGAGCGTATTTTCTAGTGTGCGCATGCGTAGCACTTACCAAAAGGCGAATTTACATCTCTGCCACGCGTAAATTCGCTCACAAGTGTTGTTCTGGATCTGGGCCATTGTTTATATGTCGTGAGATTGAGTGTAATGGATTTTTCTTAATAACATTTCGTCAATGTTCCATGAATCATGAATAGATCATTTTTTGGGTCATATAGCCAACATATTGTTTCCCAGAGCAACAAGAGAGCAAATAAATAAGGTACATTGTGTGTGGTACACTGATTCTGATTACACTTAAAAAAAAAACATGAGGTTTCAGAGTTACCCGCGACAGTTCCTTATGTACATGGTGCTCCGGGGATTGATTGCTTTGCCTCATCAAGGCATCAATGCATATTCGGCAGTTTAGAACTGGCTGGGAGAAAACAGCCCTATCGAAATAGAGTCGTTTTAAGCGGGGACCCACATCCCAGGAATATTGTATATCATGTAACTGGCATAAATACAGTAGAGCACTTTCAACGTGCATGGGATAAATATAAATATATCTTAAATCTAAAAAATAAAACAAATAAATCAACTACGGAATGAAATAAGGTTAGATATTATCATGAGTTTAAACAAATACAAACTAGGCAGACTAGCTGGGCCAAATAGTTCTTATCTTTAAGGATGCAGAAAGCAAAAATATAAAGGTAACAGCTTAGGGTACTCACCTCAACCAACTTTGAGCCGGTGCAAAAATTAACAACTTTTGTAGAGTAGAATAATATTACTGTAAAAAAACGTCCCTTTTATCACATTACAATATTCCAAAACTGCTAAATTTATTCACGTTTGCCCTTCTCAGAGCGAAAACTGTAAAATACCTGGAGTGCGAGGCAAGGAACAGAAGGAACAAGTATATGGAATGCTGTGACTTTGGACCATATTCAGAGATCCGTCTTGCGATCGCGCCGCAAATATACGCACGGACGGAGCAAGTTACACCCACCAAAACCCTAGTCACTCCCCTTGCTTTCCTCGTCCTCTAAGAGACTTCCGCCTCCATAGACTGCCATTAACTTTCCGCACTCACTGAGCGTATGTGTCGTCCGTGCGTATAATTGCGGCCTTAAATCTATAAACGCGCCCACTTTCCATAGTTTAAATGCCTCCCCCCACCCGTTTCTATGCAAATCCTTCCGTGCGTATATTTCTGTCAGACTTAGGTGCAGATTTTTCTACGCCAGATTCACAAGTCCGTCCCTTAGGCACTTCCGCGCGTATCCTCTACGTTAACAGCGTATTAAAGTTATTACGCATGCGCAATTGATCCGAACCTAAAAATACGCACGGAACTTTCGTCAAAAACGGATCTCTGAATAGGGCCCTTTATCACAGGTAATGGAACACATACATAAATGAAACAAAACAGGTTCAATATAACAAATACAAAAATATGGTGAATATGGATAGGTAGATACAGAAACACCAGATACTGAAGTAATGCAGGGATGAAGCAGAGACTAGAGCTGGTAAAGTACAGATGGCATTTTCCATGAATTAAAACAGCTCCACAGTAACGGATACAAAGCTGTGGCACACTAGGGTGGCTGGATATGGTAACACTAGGAATGAGGCATAGGCTAGAGCTATTAAGGTACCAGTAACAGATTCCAGGGACAAACCAAGAATAAATACAGCACACTAGGAAAGGAAGAAAAGGTAATTAATGACATCGTGGTGGATCCAGACCTAGTTAAGTGCTTGAACTTAGTTACTCCTGGGCTAAACCATGTTGATTTCAGGGGGAGTCAAGGTAATTGTATTCTTTGTATGCAGGGATATATTTTTG
>WWET01000827.1:496639-507825 GCA_011038615.1 Limnodynastes dumerilii
GGTGAGTGTGGAGGAGAGAGTGTGGAAGAGAAAGCGTGGAGGAGAGAGTGTGGATGAGAGAGCGTGGAGGAGAGAGCGTGGAGGAGAGAGCGCGGGGGAGCAAGGGTGGAGAGAGCGTGGAGGAGTGAGTGTGGAGGAAAGAACGTGGAGGAGAGAGTGTGGAGGAGAGAGTGTAGACAATACTGGGAATGAAATGAGTGCATGGGAGCAGGAGGACAAGGTAATAAGATTTTTCATTCATTCTTTGCCTTTAATATTAAACTATATATTAGAGTTTATCTAGAAAACACCAGCAACTCAATTCTCTTTACTAAAATAGTTTTTGTCTGTCAAGTCGCACAATTGCACCTGTTTTGCCATTACTGTAAAACTCCTGATCAGTTCTCAGATGTCTCAGAGGCAAGTTCCTGAATGTGAAACAGACGACCAACTATTTCTCACCTTTTCCGGATTTAGAATCCTTCTGCAGGATTATTTAAAGCGCTGCCTCATTCATGTACAGATAGAATGACTATGATCTATATCGATATGGACAAATCTGATTTTAACAAATATTGTAAGTGTTTTGTTTTTCATTGAAACTTTTTGAATAAACGGATGATAAGGCACAAGATTTTTTATTTTTATTTTCTTCTTTCTGCTTACTGAGAAGAAGAGCTCATCAGAAAACTGGGGCGACACAAAGGGCGTCTGTTGGGGACTGAATCCCACAAGGCAAATACCATACATAAACGCTATCATATTTTATCAATACAGTACTTGTATATACTAGGAGTGAGTATGTGAAATGGGAACACTTCATTTGTGGGAAAAGTATAGCCTAAAGGACATTGGACCTGATTCATAATTAGAGACAGAAGGGAACTTATGCAAGTCATTGTGTAAGTGCCCTTCACATGTAAAATCGGCACATGTGTGATGTTATGTGTTGGAAGGGCATCCGTACGCAACAATTTACTTGAAAGGGTCCGGCATTTAATTTATGCATGGCTAGCCCCGCTGTACGGATCCCACATCAAGCTGGCGGATGACTACTGAATGGGGGGGGGCAACTTGCACCCCCTATCTGGCACTTGAGCGGCATAGTTGCCGACTGCGTAGATGCAGGATGTTGCCTGCGCTTTGCATGTGTGGACGGACGGCAGTTCTCCTATGTCTTGAATTGAACATTTGTAGAATTTCAGTGACAGCTGCCCAGTCTGGGCCACTGGATTAGGACACCCCCTTCCCCTAAAAGCAGAGGACAGTGCGGCGCTGTCAGCTGCTGGCAGGTTGTTTATGTACAGTATTGGTATTCCCTCTCTCTCCCTGTAGCCATACAGGAGTGTGGTTCTGCAGTCTGATTATCTTTATTTTGAAAGACCATCATACTACAGCTAAATGCAGACTGCAGATTTACTAAGCTGTGCATTGGAAAGTGGAGATGTTGCCCATAGCAACCTATCAGATTCTAGCTGACATTCTCTAGTATGTAATTAGAAAGTGAGAGCTAGAATCTGATTGGAGGCTATGGTCAACTTCTCCACTTTTCCAAACCTTAGTAAATCTAGCCCCTGTAGTCGTGAAGAGTGATCCACGAAATGGTAAGTAATTTTCTCTAACCATACCCTAACCCTCCCTTTCCTTCAGCCTAACCCTCCATGTTCCGCAACCTAACCTTAACCCTGCATCCCCTGCAGCCTAACCCTAACCTTTCACCCGCTGCTACAGCCTAACCCTAATGTACCTGATGGAACTGGCACAGACTCTTGCTATTGGGAATGAAGAAATAGCTTCCCAATAGTGAATTTCTATTTTCAGCTTGCGCCTGTATTCATCCCCTCGGACGCACTACTGCATCCCCCCCATACAAACTTTGGTACTTCCAGGAATCTCTGCACGCTTCAGCTGGAAAACTAAATTGATAGCGCCATAAGTTCTTCTGGATAATGTGACTTAGCTCATGAAGATCACTACAAACTTGGTCGGGTTCTTGCCCATGGTGTGATTGTTATTTGCCAAGCAATATATTTTAGAGGGCAGCTACTAGAACATATGATGCAGATAAATGCCAATATTTCCTCAGGGCTGTTACAAGTTCTGCGTCCCCAGAGCGGCAGTGGGGCCCCTGTCTGGTGGGGATGCAGTCGCTGCTAACACAACCGAAAGCTCATTCTCAGCTGTCTCTGTTTCAAAAATAGCGCTAATTAGAAAAAAAAATGATGAATGCCGATTTGCAAACTCACCCATTCATTCAGAAACGAAGCCACTGGCCCACTGCACCGCCGCACCGACCGGACAGGTGAGTAGGACTCTATGGAGAGTTCTAGGGTTAGGCTGCAGGGAGTGGAATATTAGGGTCAGGCTGCAGGGTAGGAGAGTCTTACGGTCAGGCTATAGGCAGGGGAGTCTTAGGGTTAGACTATGGGGATGGGAGTCTAAGGGTCAGGCTACAGAGAAGGGAGTCTTATGGTTAGGCTACGGAGAAGGGAGTCTTACAGTCAGGCTGTGGGAAGGAGAGGGTTAAAGTAATGGAAGGGTAGGGATTAGGATAAGGGTTAGTATAAGATAAATACTCACCACTTGGTGTGGAGACTTTATTCCAGGGATGACTGATTGCTTCTTTTGGAAAAAGAGCCGTTCATACCTCTGACCTACACCCATCTGGTGTATCCTTTTTTAGTGAAAAGATAACAAGCTCGTTAAGGAGGGGATGGTTGATTATGAAAGCTTAGACAGTACAGATGGATAGCAGGAGACCCAACATTGTAGACTTTATAGAACCAGCTGCTGAAAGAGGTTGTGGAGTTCTCCATCTTTCCCCCTTTTCTGTGTCTCCGGTTCACATTTCTTTAGGTTGTTACTCTCGGCACGTGCTCTAGTATCAATGCTACCCGATTAAAAGGCAGTGCTGGGGACTTAGGGCCGCATTCAGAGAACCGTTTTTGCGGGAAGCTCCATGTGTATTAGGATCGGATGAACTGCGCATGCGTAGTAACTAAACTTACACTATCTATGTTGATTTTACACACAGAAGTCCCTTAGGCACGGACTTGTGAATCGCACCTGAGAAAATACGTATGGGGGGGGCGTGGTTGTAATCCGTCTGGAGATAGATACGTGGAAGTGGGTGGGGGGAGGCATTTAAATGGCCCTTTGAGGGAACGGTTATTTAGATACGCACGTACGGAAGTATTATACACACGGAAATGCACACTTAAAGATAAGGGTGTTTGAGGCACTCGTAAGTCAAGGACAACTCGTCCGTGTGAGGGGGGTGTCATGGGTGTTACCTTGCAACGTTCGTGCGTATAATTCCGAAACTTTTGCTGACGGATCTCTGAATACGGTCTTTAGTATTATAAGACCTGATCCAGACCCCTGCATGTGTTCCATACATACAGAAGTCTGGAAGTCTGCACGCAAGAAGGAAGTAAAATCCCCTGTAACCCCACTCTCTCTTACGGACTTTTGATGACATACACGTCCATAACCCTTCCTTTTAGTTATCTACAGAGATCTGCACCCTAATGCCGCCTACAATGCCTCATTACCATACTAAACCTCACCCCTTTGCATGCGGAAGGCATGACACCCCCCCTCCCGTTCTGAACGCCCCAATGAAGATCTTTGTGGAATGCCTAATATCACCCACAATGCCTTAGCATGACAAACTCCGCCCCCTTAGGGAATTGTGTTCCGCATGAAAGAAGATCCGTAGTGGAACCTCTGGTGTGGGCATGCACAGTTTTAGTATTGAGGGGGACTTGCGTAACGTTACTAAAGCTGGATTTGCCTCATAATGTACAGTATAGGTGTTCTAATGGACTCTGTACTGATTGAAGATCTGCGGAATGCCTAATATCACCCACAATGCCTTAGCATGACAAACTCCGCCCCCTAAGGGAATTGTGTTCCGTATGAAAGAAGATCCGGAGTGGAACCTCTGGTGTGGGCATGCACAGGGGGACTTGCGTAACGTTACTAAAGCTGGATTTGCCTCATAATGTACAGTATAGGTGTTCTAATGGACTCTGTACTGATCCAGACTTCTGAACACATCTGATCATCCCAGGTCCACATGCACTGAATGCAGAAATGTGAATCCAGTCCTCAGTGAGGGACCTTTTATAAATTTCAGGTGACCTGAATGGCGGCAGCAGAAGGGGGATAGGAGGGTGGTTGATCGTCATCTGGGTAAATGAGAAAGTTATAAGAAATATATAAGGCCAGGTAAAGTCTGGCAGCTGTAAATTATAGCGCCCCCTATAGGAGGTAAGCTTGGTTCTGCAATGTTGCAGCATTGACTGTATGGCCATAAATGACTTTTATCTAGTTTTTCATCCAAGTAGAACCAGTTTAACTGGTAATTCAAGGTCAGGCAATGTTGTGTTAATTATTGTTTAAGATTGTGTTGCTTGTTATACTGATATTGTTGGGGTCATTTATTACATTGGAGTTATAGAGTGTGCAGCATTTTTCTGTGAGTGTGGAAAGATATGGGGATTGGTGGTATGGGGTTTGAGGTGGTGCGGCAACAAGTATTGATGACAGACATAGGGGTAGATCCAGAGCTACGTATGTGAACCGCTAGCGTAAAAGTGCCCATTAGTACTTACTGCGCATGCGCACAGCAGATGTTACACCACGTAACTCGGAGCATATGGGCCTGTCACGTATCTTCAGCGTAACTATGAGCGAAGGGACGTGCCAGCCATAATACACCCGTAATTATGCTTCGGAGGCGGGGTGAGGCATTTAAATCGTACAGTATGGGCGTGCTTAGACGTGTAAGTACGGGCAGCCTATATGTATGTCAGTACTTACGCTGTGTAAAGTTAAGGTAGGGTTCACGAAGCGTTGTTACAACCTCCCAAAGGGGTTCTCACCAGGGCGCGGCGTCTAAACCAGGGCCAGGTTTTCACTAGAGCCTCTAATGGTGAGGATAGTCTGGGCTGCAGGTCCTGATCGGTCGCGGCCCCCAGTGATTGCCACCAAGGGAAGAGCTGCAGTGTGGATACCAATCCAGGAACCCAGTCACACCAGAATGCAGACTGGAATCCTTGCACACAACAGGTAGAATAACGGGATCACGCTGGAACCCTTGCACACAAAGAACAGAAGGCAGCCCAGGCCCTATAGCAGGATATAGAGCGAGATAATAGCAGGCACTCAATAACCTCAGAGCAGGTGAATGAGGGAAAGCCTGGACTGGTGGAACTGGATACACAGGAAGGAAATACAACTGGTATCTAGATAGCTGCAGTACCTGGAGGAACCACAGAACAACAGTACCAGGTATGCAAACAGATGGAACAGACAGAATGGTGATCAGAGTCTGGTGAGCTGACTCTACTCTAAATACAGAGAGATGACACACAGCGGAGAGCGGGAGATCACCAATACATACTGAGAGATGGTATGCACAGCGGTAATCACAAACACTCACCAGCGCACACTGAGAGGTGGTACACTCAGCGGGGAGATACCGGAAGGTGAGACACACTTATTATTAAGTATTTATTATTATTAATACTAATATTTTTATTTAATATTTTGATTTTATTTTTTCAATTAATATTATATATCTTATATTTTTCTTTAATTATATGTTTTGGTCCATGTGTATATTTAACAGATGGTATCTGTTACTACTTGGTATGTTGAAGGATTTTTTCATGTCGTGATAGTGGAGTACCTAAAAAACAACATGTGGAGACTAATTAAGTTAGCTATGTGATTGGAAGGCGTACGATAAAACCACCATGGACATTGCTCTCCTCACTTCCTCTGATGAAATCAATGTTAATTGATGAAATGCGTCAGTATTGCAGGATCGTGGCTTACCAGAGAGATCTCTTTTTATTTGTCTTAAGCTTCGTCTGCCTTTTGCACCTTATCTGCACGTTCAGAGCAGTTTATTATTGGATGATCACCTTTCTTGTCGTGACATCAACACCACGTCCAATTTTAAACAGCACCGTGAAGTTCACTGAAACACGTGTCTGAGACACCCGGCGTCTCCGAGTGCGAGCACCATAGGAGACTGAGCGGCGGAAAATCCAGGCAACTGTATACATCAATTCAGGAGTATCTGAATGGTCAATCTGTATCTATGCATTCGGTGCAGCGAAACATAATTTGGCCCCTCATTGTCATGCCCTTAGTTATAGAAGGGGCACTTTGTAAAGATGAGCTCTTTGTTTCATATTCTGTAATGAAATGTATACGTTTATGTTATGTTATGAGTGATTGGAGGCTGTTTTGTAAGACATACGGATTTTTACAGTTCAGTGCTAGATTTATGGGGAAAATAATGATACAAGATTAAAAAAGTGTTCATGATCCCTCTGGACGGATGTGATTTGCTATTTAGAAGAATGCTTGTGTTGAGACAAACCACTTCTCTACAGTAAAGCGTAGTAGTAATGTTGTGAAGTGTCAAAGAAGAAAACCTTGTGAGAGCACCTTGAAGGACAGGTAAGTGGACCTTTCCCTGACTCTAAGCCTCACCCTCCCTGTGCCTCAGCCTAACCTTAACCCTCCCTGTCCCAGAGTCTAACCCTAACCTTCCCTTTTTAGCAGTTATAACCTTAACCCTCCCTGTCCTGCAGCCTAACCATAACCTTCCCCTTATAGCAACCTAACCTTAACCCTCCCTATCCCGCAGCCTAACCCTAACTATCCCCTTATAGCAGCCTAACCTTAATCCTCCCTATCCCATACCTTAACTCTAACCTTCCCTTTCAAGCAGCCTAACCTTAACCCTTCCTGTCCCACAGTCTAACCCTACCCACTATTGGGAATGAGTAATTGTCAAAATAGGGCCATTCTACATAATACTTTGTGCCAAACATCAGCTGTTATAAGCGGCAACTGCATCCCCCTCTGAACAACTTATTTTCAATTCATCTGGAAGACACAAGTAAAGACATAGTATTGGCTTGGATGATATCACTGTGTATCACCCCTTTAGGGCTTTATTGTATTATTGTGTTCTTATGGCACTTTATTCTTTCCTTGCTATTTATAGGGTTTCTCCCCAAGAGGCCTATTTTTGGCAGATAAGGAACACTAATTCGGTGATTCCGGAGACTGAGACGCAGCCAAGGTCAGTGAGGTAGGAAAACTATTCTCCTTTATAACACTATTTATAAAACAGGTTAATAACAAAACATATATGATGCCTTTTGCAGATTAATAGGTGACTTTTGCAGCGGTATGACCTAACAAATAGGAAACTGTTTTTTTTTGTCTTTACACAGATGAATACTGTAATAAAGAGTTTATAGAGCACATTTACATTTAACTAACCGTATGGCAGAATATATCAAAATAAATAAATATTTATCTGACCCAAGTCCAAAGGGCACATGTCAAGAGGACTCAGTCATATGTGAGCCACACCGTGGAGGCTTGGAAGCACCATGGGTCCTAATTGTATTGTTATGATGGTGATCATGTGATAGGTGGACCATGAAACTGCCTGTCTTCAATTAGCTCAATTTATCTCTGTAGCACTCATATACGGGTATATCTATGGGTCCAGCGCCCCTGGCAAAGTAAGGGACTGATTCCCCCCCATTGCCCATTTACCCCAAGTACTCCCTTCATGTGCCTCCAGCAGCCACCCCCCAGTACTCCCATCATGTGCCTCCAGCCCCCCCCCAGTACTCCCATCATGTGCCTCCAGGCTCCAGCCCCCCTCCAGATTCTCTTACCTTACCTTGACTGCAGCTAGAATTGAGCCTGGCGGGTGCGATCCTGGCCAAGGGGTAGATAAGTCTCTGCTCATATATGATCCACTCGCATGGATGGACATCCGACAGCCATGACCTTATGTTTTCCAACACAAGTTTGCATCATTTGGCTGAAGTACAGAAGCCTGGATGGGTGCACAGATAGAAGGAACACCTATACTGTCATTTGGAGAAAGGCCATCCCCTTGTAAGCTCAACCCAGTCCCTCATTTAGAAGTGTCACTGCTCTTCTGTCTGAATGGGTTGGAACTCTTCCAATTTGGAAACCACTGATTGACACACATGTACAAAAGTGGAGCAATTTAATTATAACTATAATTTAATTTAAATATAAAGGGATTTTTAAATTGTTTCACGGTTCATTAGTAGTTAATTATTCAGAAGGCTCTATGATATAACATTTTTTAAACTCAAATTTTAAAGAACGGTAGATTAAAGCCCAGATTCAAAATGTATTACTATAGTTAAATGATTATACTGTACATAATATTCCAGCATAGTGTAAGCTTGCAGGCAGCGCCCTCTTACCTGTGCAGTCTGTTTTTTACCAACCGTATTATAATGATTGTGAAAATTGTAAAGCGCTACGTAATCTGATTGCGCTATATAAAAACCTGCTAATAAATACATTAAATAAATAACTAGGCATCGTTTATTACATCTAAAGAAGATCTCCCCAACTGTCCTGATTGTTTGATTGATTGAGTTACTGGTATCTTTTTGATACCAGTAATTATCTCAATAAATCAATCAATAAAAACAGATTATAATAATCTTTTATCCTCCTTGTAAAATATATTCATGTATTCTCCGTTTTTTCCTGTAGCCTGTCTAGATTTGAATGTCGGCTCTCCATATTCCAAACTCTTGATGTCAGGAACTTAATGAAGGTGATGGGAGCAGGGTACTGTAAGTAAAGGATACAATTACGGAGAGCGAGAGACAGACATATTGTAGTTAATTATACTGAGACTCGAGGAGGAGGGGAAGGTAGCAATCATCAATAAGACATGAGAGCTGGTAAACAGACTAATGAACACCCCACTACCCTGGAGACTGAAAAATAGGCTGTGGGCTCCTGGGATAGATCCAGGATTACAAGCACCTGGGACTGGGACAAGTTGCAGCTGGTGTACAGCTTAGACAGAGCAATTTCAGGCAACACATTTACACATCAATATGAAAGGCTAACCCATAACCAGGAACTATATAAAGAGGCAAGAGAACAAGACATGAGTGATTGGGAGGAACTACCAGCAGGGTGTGATTGAATGAAGTCACATACACTATGACTGGAAATACAGGATTTCATTTTTATTATTTCGACAGCATTATTTATTACATCCATCATTTCATGAATGGTCTCAGATTTAATGCACAGTTGTACAATAATCTTCTCTACCCATTGGCATATCTATAATGGGTGCAGGGTGTGCAGTGAACAGGGGCCCCACAAAAAAAGGGGGCCCATGGCACACACTCTGCACCAAAATCTATGTATATAGATATACATAAAGGTGCTGCGGAGGGGAAGGGTGCCGCAGGGGGGAGGTGGGCCAGGTACAAATCGTGCTCAAGGGCCCCCTCACTTCTTAATACGCCCCTGTCTCTACCTGTATTTAATAGGAATAATCTGTCAATTCTGTAAGCTTGGAATCAGGGCCCTTGCAAAGTCTTGTTTTAGATTGATTGTTAAAATTGTAAAGCGCATAATAGGATGGCGTTATAGAAAAACCTGCAAATAAATAAAATATATATAAATTCTAATATTCAGACTTAGGCCCGTATTCAGAGTACTGGACGTATAACATATACATCTGGTCTGAAAGACCGCATTTACGCAATCTACATAAGAAAAAGTTACGTAGATTACGTAAATAAAAATTACTACACATGCGCAGTAATAAAAATCACTAAACACTGGACTACATGTTATACGTCCAGTACTCTGAATATGGGCCTTAGATTTTTTTTTTCATATAGACTGGGAAGAGAAATATTTTACTCCTTTGAAGATAAACCCCCCCCCCCACACTTATTTCTCCTGTGCAAGCAGTCTAATCTTATTGGGTGAAATGCCATAGGGAAATGTATTATTATTATTATTATTAATATTATTTCTGAATTGTTACCATTTATTATAGGGAACACATTAATTGTAAGTAAAGTACAGGGCTTCATTATGTAATAACTGACGGGGCGTGTTCATAAAAGAGGGCATATTTATCTGATGAAGAATGGGGCACAGCAGTATTTTTAGCTGGTACCATGAAGGACAGGGTGTTGACCATATATTTGGCTCCCCTTGAAGAGTATAGAGAGAGAAGGAGCACAGTGGTTAGCAAATGCCCCAGGTGAAATAAAACGTAATGAAAAATATGAATATCAGTTCCTGAATATATTCTTCTGATCAAGCGTGTACCTACATATGAAAATTTGGGTTGCTACAAGACAGAATAAAGACTACCTATAGCTTAAACATTAAATAAAATTATACTAAAATACCACAATACTAAAGACTCTTCTATCAAACTCCCTTTATATCACTATTCATACAGCACAATGCTTACCTACAGAACATTATATGTGAAAACAAATAAAACAACACTGGTGATAAGCGCAGATACACGGAAAGAGGTGAGAGGATGCAGTATAAACAGTCTTTAAACTTTCTGTTGTCTGATCGTGGCTACAATGTTTAAGAAGAAACTCCTTTGATCACAGTAATGCAGTCTAGTTATATTGTAACCACACAGAAAGTAAGGGCTGTAGTAAAGAGAGTCTTACAGTTTGTTGCTGTTCACATATGTTCCTAGACGGAGAGTGCACGCGATTGTCTGACAGTTTGTGGTTCTCTGATGTACAGTGACTGCAGCGATGTCCGTTAGGTTTCTGGCGGCAGAGTGCCCTCCTGCTGAGTTCTGCCTCGCTTCTAGTCTGGACCCTGGATGGTTCATTCGAATCCAGAGAGCCTCAGTGTCGATGAATGGAGAGGGCAGAATGAAAAGAGCAGAATAGTGTGATATTGGGCCTGATCCAGACCTACGCCCGCGAGCGTAGCGTATGATCGCCCGGGCGTATAAACTTTCACGCCCATGACACTCCCATTGATTGTACCGACTTACGGCGCCTGAACAATACCCTAACTTTTTCAAGCGTCCGTGCAAATTTTCGTACCGATACGCTGGTCGTACGGGGCTTAGCACGCCCATACTGTACAATTTAAATGGCCCCCGCCTCTGTGTAGTAACTCGAGCGTCCGGACTATCGTCGTACAAAACGCACGCCCCTTGGGCGAAAATTACGCTCAAAATACGCTCGCTGTACGCTCATGTTCTTCAGCGACCGGAAGTTGTCATACTGCACATGCGCAGTGCGTTTTTTAGCCCGGTTTTACGCTCCCGAACGGCGTACGATCGCTTGCGGGCGTAGGTCTGGATCAGGCCC
>WWET01000827.1:520520-533432 GCA_011038615.1 Limnodynastes dumerilii
TTATTCCCTCTGCTCTTAGGTTCGCTATGAGAGGTATTAGTATCTTTGTAAAAGTTCTTGGTGCTGTAGAGAGACCAAAAGGCAGGGCTGTGTACTGGTAATGCTGGTGGAAAACATGGAATCTTAAGAATCTCTGATGATTGGACTGGATTGGTATATGTAAGTATGCATCCATGAGGTCTATGGACGTTAGAACCATACCCCGATATAGGCCTGGGACTATAGTCCTTATCGATTCCATCTTGAAATGTCTGACCTGGAGAAACTCGTTAACTCTTCTGAGGTCCAGTATGACTCTGAAACCCCTGATTGCTTTTTTAGTACAAATATTTTCGAATAACATCCCCTTCCCCTTTGGGAGGTGGGAACTGTGGTAATGACTTCTTGATGAAGGAGCATGCTGATGTTTTCCTTGAGCACTTGCCTCTCCTCTTGGGTTCTGGGGTTTCTTGAACTCTGAAAGAAATCTGCTTGTATGGTGTCCTTGAATTCCAGCGCATATCCTGATGTTACTATTCTTTGAACCCAATTGTCCGACGTTGCTCTCCTCCATTGACTGGCAAAGTCCCTGAGTCGCCCCCCTACTGCCAGTGGTAGGAGGGTACTCCTGCTTGTGGCATCACTGATAGTTAGAATAGCGAAAATTCTGTCTCGAAGGACCCGGCTGGAATCTTCTAAGGTAGGATCTTCCTGGCCTATATGTCCTGGCTTTCTTATAATCTGTTTGACCTGGTCTAAGGCCTCTTGATGGGAAAGACTTCTTGTTTATTTTCTCCTGGGGTAGCCAGGTCGACTTTCCTCCTGAAAACTTTGTAATCAGCTCATCTAGCTTTGCCCAAAAAGGTACTCTCCTGTAAAAGGCATTGACATCAGGCGTGCCTTAGACTGGGCGTCTGCTGCCCATGGTTTTAACCACAGGGCCCTTCATGTTGCTGTTGCTGTTGCCATTGCTCTGGATGTTAATTTGACTAGGTCCATAGACGCCTCACAGAGGAATTCTATGCCCAGCTGGATCTCCTGTATGGTTTTAATCAAATCACCTCTCTTGATCCCATCAATGACGTTCTTCTCCAGATTATTAGTCCAGACCCTTAAAACGTGAGATGTGACTGCGGTCGCCACTGTTGGTCTAAGTGCAGTGCCCAGAATGGTATGCTGCTTCTTTAAAGTTACCTCCATTCTTCTCTCCATAGGTTCGTTGAATGCATTTGCATCCTCCATTGGAAGCGTTGTCTTCTTTGAAATGCGTGAGATTGCCGCATCTATTCTCGGAGGTTCCTCCCACTCCCTTGCGTCTTCTTCAGCAAACGGATATATATTCATGATCCTGTTTGTGGATACTAGCTTTTTCTCAGGATATTTCCACTGTTCTGTAATGACATCCTTTATAATCTGGGACACTGGGAACACCCTAGACTTCTTCTTATGTTCCTGGAAAATCAAATCTTTCATCTGTAAATCTAATTTAGTCTCTTGAATATTCAGTGTCTTATCAATAAGTTTGAGAAGGTTCTCTACCAAAACTGGGTTCATAGTGTCCTCCTCCCTGGAGGCTATAGATTCACATTCTGATAATAATCCTTCTTCAATAGTCATTTCTCCTTCTTCTATATCAGAATGCTCTGACACTTCCTCCACCTGCTGCCTGGGTCGTTTGTAGAACATTCTTGCAAGGTCCTCTTTAGTGACAAATGTTTCTGACAGGGTTGTTTTGATGAGTTGTATAAATTCATTAACCTGAGCAGATGGCCTTTGTTGCTGAAGCTGCAGGCATTTATTACATGTAGATCCTAATTCACTTTCAGGCATATCTCCATCACAATTTACACATTTGCTTAATCTTTGTTTTTTATGCTTGTCCTTAGTGGCTAATTCCTTGCTTGCCTCAGAGCTGTGAAATGTTGCATATGCATAGTATAAAAAGATACGCTACAGCCCTAACTAAAGCAGATGCTACTCTGACTTACCCAGAATGAGTCTTAGACCTCTTCTCCTCCATGGCCAAACAGTGGATACTGGCAATCACTCAGGACAATCAGCTGAGCTGCTGGTCCGGTTTAAATAGCTCTTATGGCGCCAAAAATATCTACTTCCGTTGTAAACAAAGAAGGCCTGCTAGTAAATGGGACTAAGCCTAGGCAAGATGGCCGCCGGTAAGCATTTTCCCCCCTAGTGAACGCTGGGGACACTGGCCGATGACTCACTTCCTGGCACCGTTAGTAAAAGATAGACAGTGGCCGCGCCGCCCTCTATAGAGAGATGGCGCTATGCTGCACCGTGCCTGAGGTCTCCGCTTACCCCGCCGCCTGCACGTGGTGGACGGAACGCTTGCCGCAGAAGGTTTCCTGGGCATTCTTGCGGCATTGGCCGCGGGTAAGTCGATAACCTAAAAAAAAAACAACAAACACTGACTGGCTCCTACCTTACAGGAAATAGAAAAAGACACTGAACACCAGAGGAGGAGACTATTTATAGGTCCAGTGGGTCTTTTTCTTTTTCCTGATTGGCTCCCGCCCCGTGGAACTTACCCTTAGTGCTATGCTGTC
Organism: Limnodynastes dumerilii; assembly: GCA_011038615.1. Classification (NCBI taxonomy): domain Eukaryota; kingdom Metazoa; phylum Chordata; class Amphibia; order Anura; family Limnodynastidae; genus Limnodynastes; species Limnodynastes dumerilii. Next base: position 523,067 of record WWET01000827.1, read on the forward strand.
ATCAGGGGAGGAGGAAATTAAAAATAGCATGGGGAGCAGAAGCTATAACTGACTATTACTGAGGGAATTGCTCGAACTTATAAAGAGGCTGCTGTACCCTGATAGATCAGCAGCCTTACCATTGCCTAGCCACAGCAATTCACAGTCAAGCGTATAGTGCACGTCTAACTCGATTACACGTGTTTATGTAAAAATATGATCAACTTAACATAAAACAAGAAAAAAACATTTACTATAAGAACATAAACACCAATTTTTCTGTGAAATAGTTTCAGGTTAAACAACACACTTTTGTAGAATCGAAATAATATTTTATTCTTTTTTTGTATCTGAATAGAAAGAGCACAAGTGACTTACTTAAAGAAATCCAATATAGTTTAATGATGTTAAGTAAGGTATGTGCTAGTTACAGTAACAGAGGGCTTGTACTAATAAGGAGAAGTGACTGTAGGGGGTTCAGTTATAAAGGTTAAATAATGGAAATATTACAATAAAGGTGGAGTTAACCTTTAAGTTATGAGTCTTTTTTTATGGTTAAGATGTAAGATACAATTAAGCAAGTGATGACTACATTTTAATAATTCATTATTATTTACAATCTTGCAGTTTAGATCATAAACATGACAATGAACAGTTTTGTCTTTTATTTTCTTTTTTAAGAAATCCACCAGGACTTGTTCTCTCCCATGTCATTATTCCCCAATAACAGACTGATGTGATGGATGTAATAAATACATACAAAGAAGAGATAGAATCTGCAAACACCTCTTCTGAATAACAAAGAATAGGGAGATAAGGTCTGCCAGGCTTTGGGGGATTCTGGTGCATCATTAATGGCTCATAGCACTCAATTAAAAACACATGTTGTCATTTCTCAGATATAAATTTGGTTAACCCTTTTTTTTTTTCTCTTTCTCAGCCAAAAGCATTGCTATCTCAGGCTGTTCCCTGTGTGGAAGTAATGGAACAGGGATCTTCCTTCATTTAGCTAGATCAGATAAGTAATAAACTTATGTTTACAATATAATTATGCAGAAAAATAGCGGTTGCAGTTCCGGTTAGAAAGTCTTATTTCCGAAAGAGGGACATTCAAAAGTTGCTTTTCAGATGTCCCTATTTTGAATACCCCTATTTCGGTGCTCCGTGGATTGATTGATATCCCTCATCGAGGCATATGCAATCAAAATCCCAGCCCTATAGAAATAGGGCCGTTCTTTTCAGGGCCCCCACACCCGAAAAATAGTTACTGTAAAAAAGTCTAAAAGTTTGTCTTATTTGTTGTCCTTAGTAAATATCCAATCCAGTAATCCAACTACAGAAAAACAAGTTTTATTACATTTTTCGTCAGGTTGTACATTATATTTATTTTCCAGTTGAGTTATATTAAGCAAATGACATGTAGACAACGAAGACACTTTCCTTGCAGTAAGGTAACAGAGAGAACAATGAGACAGAGACGTTCACACTGCATTGCAAGCAGGTAAGACAGAACAATCTTCTTTATTGTCCTCAGTCCGATGGGTTCTGGATAACGATCAGCAAATAGTCTTTATCTGGACAAAGAAGCATATACAGTATGAAAATGAAATATCTAGCACATGAAGGGGTATATTTAATATTTAAAATTGACTACATTTAAAATGTCAAGGATTATAAAAGGTTAAGACCATTGCAACATTACAGCTAAGCTTGCTATATGCTACATATACCATTATCTCCATTTGTTGAAATAGTAACCAAAGTCCAAAAATCCTCTAAACATATAGGACCAGATTCACACAAGAATGATTTAAGTTCTTAAACTTAAGCACCCAAGTAGCATGCCAACTTCCCTGAAGTCCTCGGTTTTCAGCTTCTTATCTGACTTACGAATGCCACAGGGCTCCCTATCTTTAGGTTCGTAAGTTGTGTGCGGATGTCGGCTAATCAAGAACATTGTTGTGTAACCGCACCCAGAATTCCCCATTTAAAGGGCTCCCCCCACCCACTCTTCTTATCTTTGCTCTTAATTTGTCCCGGCACGCCTCTTCATTCTTAAGTGACTACAAACTTAGATGAGCTAGGTTCTTAACGGGGACTCAAAGCCGTCTGTTCTTAAGTCAAACCTAGATTGCGTACATTAAGTTACTACACCTGCACAGTTTGTCCCTTCTTAAATTCACGCACTTAAAAAGCTTCAGATTCTTAATTGTGAATCAGGTCCTTAATCCGATTGTTCAGAATCCCTAAATGGTATGGTGGGCACTGGATCAATCCTAACAGGATCAGCACAGAGTGGTAAGATGATAGCCACAATTGTCAGGTAGTGTGTGTGCACTAAACAATGTAGCCGGCAATCGGATTTGCATAATTTGAAAGTAATGGTAGTCATCACTACGGAAATCGTTTTAGGAAGTCCGCCCAGCAGTCTTAATGCATCATATGCAGCCGGGACATCGCCATTATCATTAACAGCTAGACCACCAAATTGATTCTTCTAAAGCTGCTACTATTCAAATATATTTTTTTAACTATGGATCACTAATAGCTTTACACTTTCTTTCCTTGAAAAACACACAGTGATGGTTTAACGCTATTCAGTTATATAGATAAGAACTTCCGTCATCCACAGGTGATAGAGATCTATTATTACAAATAAAAAGGTTCTCCTAATTGAAACCTCTATTGTGAACAAATGATAAATCTATGCCTGTAAGATGAAAGTAAACAGCAACTTTGGGTCTTTCATAGAAAAAAACAAACATTCATGCAAATAAAATAAAACGTGTCATATCTGTGCATAAGGAATGTATATTGAGGAGTAAAGATACAATGGTCACCAACACCAGTGTCATAATCACTGCCATTTATAAAGTATTTAAAAACATGATAATAAAATGATCGTCAGGGTAATACTGTGTGAAAGAGGCAATCGTGATGCTATCGTGAGAGTAGCAGGGCATAGGAACCATTGACTACTTAGTCTTACACAGGGACACATGTCCTTCTGAGACAGTGATACAAATAGATGAATAGCTGATGGAACCACAGTGCTTTATACACAGTAACACCACTTTCACATCACCACAAATACCCGGAAACAGGTCTGAAAGGTGCAGGGCTCCTGGTCCCAGAAAAAAGGGTTTTTCCCATGTCTGGTGGTGATGTGAAAGGTACAGACCCAGGTTTTACCTAACACACCTGACTGTTGCTATGCAACAGTAAACAAGTCCCTCCCCGGGAGCCAGGGCAGACCCGGGACCCAGCATTTCCTGGGTCTACCCTGGAGTATTTTAAGGGACCCATCCGGGGTTTTTTTTTTTTGTTTTTTTTTAAATTTACATTTTTTACATTTTTTTAAATTTTCACCGAAAAGCCGCAGCAATAACTCGGGTTGAAACATTTTTTATTGTTATTGTCGGTGTGATTATGTGAAAAGCGGCTTAAGTAGTTGATGCAGAACTTTAGGATGACATCTTCTTAGCTTCACAACTGAGCCAGGGCAAACCCGGGACCCAGCATTTCCCGGGTCTACCCTGGAGTATTTTAAGGGACCCATCCGGGTTTTTCTTTTTTTTTTAAATTTACATTTTTTTTAATTTTTTTACATTTTCACCGAAACCCACGGCAATAACTCGGGTTGAAAAACCTTTTATTGTTATTGTTGGTGTGGTTATGTGAAAAGCGGCTTAAGTAGTTGATGCAGAACTTTAGGATGACATCTTCTTAGCTTCACAAACTAGCTTACATTAAAACAACTGAGCCACATTAGCAAATGTTCACTCAGTCCATTAATTATCCTAGGACTACTGGAAGAACCTTTTGCAAAATTTGACCCTAAAACCCTAGTAGCTTAGTCTACATACCTTATATTCTTCTGACCTAGCACAGATATAATGAGGATGATGCTTCCATACAAGCCATGGGAACTAGGTGCCTTTCTAAATAATGGCATATATGAGACTACAACTGTGCATGCTCAATGTGAGGGGATGGACCAGATCCAGAGAGTGTAAAAGGAAACCAGGTGGAAAGTTAAACCTGTGCAAAACAATGTTAAACTGCAGAGGAGGAAAATTTCACCTGTTGCAAATAGTATTAGAGTTGAGAGATGATGTTTCCTAGCCCAAGTCTAAAACCAGATTAATAGTACAGCTACGCAGTATCAGTGTGCAATAAGAATAACAAAATATTCACTGTATTCACAGAATAGAATAAACGTCAATCCCCCTGAAATTCAACATGGTTTTGCCCAGGTGGAACTTTCCACCTGATTTTCTCTTATTTCAAACTCTGAATCAGGTCCAGTGTTTCCCCACAATAGCGGTCTGTGCCCTGCCATATTGTACCATAGCTAACTTCTACTGAATTCTTATCACCACTGATGTCTATTACTTCCCTAAATAAGAACAGCATAGCAAAAATGTAAGTTATGTCCAGATTTAGAAGAATGACATATTGTGTGTTAGGGGGAAAGACCAGCAGAAATGTGCATGCTTGTAATTAGCAATGGTCCGTCACGCAGATTTTTGTTTGCATTGGCCAATTTCACCTTTGCTTAAGGAACACATAACATTACGCACAGCATGCACTTCATGTATAGAGTATTTTATTGTAAATTCTATTGTAAACTTAATTAAATGCTTAATTTTCCAATAAGAATTGAAGGTGGGGTTTAAAAACCCAAGACATTTTCAATCCCCTTATGCTATTTGAGAAAGCTGAAATGCGTCGGGTGTGGAAAGGGGAATCCTGTTTGTTTTTATCTGATCGATGCGAAGGCCTTTGTTTTGCCATCCACATCTCCTTCCCTATTTTCATACGATCCTGTTATGATTTTTAGTGCAAGAGATCGTTTTATATAAGAACTATTAAAATATTATTATTTTTTGAATTGCAACATTTTCTCTTTCTTTTAATGATATTGGCTACTGATATATACAACAGGAGTAAAGGGCGGAAACCTTATCCCTATTTTTTTTTTATTATTTACGGAAACCTAGAGAGCTTCCACGCTGTGATTTAGGACTAACATCCATGTGAAGTACAGTGTTTATTTCTCCACAATGAAGAATGCGCTTTTCTTGGGAATACTATATACAGTTTTCCTTGTGAATATATTATTTATAGACATTACTACAATTACACGTTAGTTACGCCTCATCGACATATAGAAAAACAACACTGAGGCCAGGTGGCTGGAAGCTTTTCGCTTCCGCTGGTGACCTCCCCATAGCTTCTCAAAGTGCCCGACATAACAGAATGTGCCAGTTGGTGTCATTTGTACTCTAGCTGTGTATACACGGGTCTTATAGTACCTGGGGCAACCATTATTTCATGCTTCTTGGAACGAATCCTGAGGAACGTTAGATCATTCTGCGGGTCGATATCTCGTACTGTGCTTCTAGCTTTCATGGACAACTGGTGAAGGAGGCCGGCATACTGCACAGTGGTGGAGTTATCTAGAGTGGTTCTTATAGGGATGCCTGCAAGGGAAATCAGTCATTGTGTAAACATAATAAACACCTTTCAGGAAACAATGACTAAAAATTGTGCTGGACGGGGGATTAGAATAGACATACATCAATCTTCCATTTCCTAATTGTGTCATTTAAATCCATCTACATAACAGTTTTTTGACCTATGATCAGAAGGGCTGTCAGCTCATATGGACCGTGTTCACAGTTGAGAAAGCTTTAAGTATGTGCTGATATTCCTGAATCCGCACCTAACTTTAAGGTCCCTTCCATGCTACCCCCCCCCCTCACTTGACTTCCCATTCGCATTGTCCTTTTGAAGGAGAATATGAACGGTGGACCGTATTCAAGCTTAAGAAGTTGCTGCTTCTTAAGAATGGTCTATTAAGAATTGTGTAGTAGGCAATTTACACAGTCTATGCACCATTTAGGAGGGATCACTCTTTGTAAGAAGGAAAATATGAATGGTTAGTTTTAAGTGCCATAAGGATCCCAAAAAAGGGGGTGGGTTGGGGGGCTGGTCAGATGAGTTAAGTGCGGATACTGCCGCACCGAACGCATTCTGATCTGTGAACACAGTCGGGTGTTTCCAATACCCCGCCCTCCCCGGCTCCTTTCCTTACCTTCCAACTCTTATTTTTTTGCCCAAGGCGGCACTGGCACGCACGTAGTCAATCTATGTGCCTAAATTGTACGTAACTGCACATACGAAGTATGAATTCGGTCCATCATTGCCATGCCAGGAGAAACGCTGACACAATGCCCATCTTATCAATACAGATTGTGACAGGAAGGGGGGGGGCTATGGGGACGGATTTAGAGTTGGAAAGAAATAGTTCTCTTAAATGGTAAAATAAAGTAGTTTAACATTTCTGTGCCATGTGCAAAGGAAACAGTCAAAATAAATAAATCAACCCCTTGCATCACAAACGTTTTATCCCGTGACAGACTTGCTGCATTCTTTATTTTTCCTTTAGAGCTACAGATATTGTTATAAATAGTTCAAAAAGCAGTTCATGTGTCAGGGATTAAATTATGCGTTAGAGCCAAATTCAGACCTCTGTGCGTTTTCCTTACGCATGGAGGTCGAGCAACCTGCACAGAAGAGAGGATAACAATAGCTTAAGTGCCCTGTGTGTATCAGTGGTCCCCCCCCCCTGCACCCACCTTACGGCGATTAGGCAAGTGGAGGTGACGGGCTGCTCTATCTAATGGATCTCCAGGCGTAAAGAACTAAGTTCCGTACCCGTTGTGTAACACGCGCATGTTTAGTGTCAGAAAATCGCGGACTTGAAAGTCAGGCGACATTCGAAAGTCTTAATCCTGACCAGCTCTAAGCTGCATCTCGGCAGTAAAAGCGCAAGTCCCGTTGTGAGCTACACATACCCGGCTACCAACTTCAATTACAGATAACGTTCCGATTCACCCTACAACGCTGGTCCATCAATGGGTGATATCTAACCGGTTTTCATAAACTGGCTATTGATAACATTATAGAGGAAGGTGTGAGAGCTATAAGCCTGCATATTTATTTATAAACCTTGGAAGTGTTGACTGCTTTCAGGATACTTTGAATTGAATTAATTGAAGTTCTGTATATCTCCACGCAGCACTTGAGATTTGCTATTTAATACAACAGGTGAAACCGAGTATTTACTACAAATTCTACGTTTGCTGGAACATTTCTCTATACTGTTGCTGTGCTTTATGAGCACTGGCCAATCAATCCCTAATTGTTCCTTGTTCATAAGGATTGAAGTGTGACAACTTAACTCCACCAACAGACCACTCATTCTATGCAGAGGTTGGTGACAGAATTAGTGCACTTTAGCAGTTGATCAATCAAGCAGTTTTTGTTTTTATGGGCCCATAAGTTTCTCTATTTTCTAATTGTTATGTTTTATTGTTGATGTTAATAAATTGTATTTTACTTTGATTTACACTATCCAGTGTTTTTTTTAGGTTGTAGTTTGCGCCGGAATTTCTTTCTTTGCTTTTAATCCACTTTCAGGGAGTGTTGCACAACGCCCTTCTTTGCTGCAATTTTTAGGATTGTTATTATTTAATTTATTTATGTACGTAGCTTTTATCTAATCCTAAGTGCCAGCCGTCACTGTAAATTCATTGTATTATTGTGTCCTGCTCCTCTGCTACAGTCATTTCCCTCAGATCCAAATTCATCTCTCACAGGTAAGCAATAAAGGTTGGGGTCATGTTTAGAGTTGAGGTTAGGGTTATGGTTGGAAAGTGTCAGCATTATAATATTTTATCTGACAGTTGTTAAGGAAACAACACTTTCAGATAGAGTAAATGATATATGTTGAGTCATTTAGGGCTTACAGGATAACTAGAACTTACAACCATGTACTTTCCATATCACTCTCCTGTGCTAAGTACAGGAAAGGAAGTGTTCATAAGGGGGAGGGTGTTTGAACAGTGTGTGTGTGTGTGTGTGTGTGTTGGGGGGTTATTTTAGTATGAATGGAATTGCAACATGAAAAACAAGATGAACAGGACAAAGAGGAAACTGAATAATAAAGAACTGTATTAAAAAAAAAAACATATTACTAAAACATTTTTTGCTACCTTCAGAGTTTACAACTATAGTACCAATCACTCCTTTTTGGGACTGGATCCTCTTAAGGGTTTCCTCAACCTCAGACTGCAAATGAAAACAAAAACACATTTTATACACAATATATATTAGTAATGAGATGCTGAATGTGACGTAATGTGCTGTTTATGTATAAGCACAAATAAATAACACATTGGTAAATGCCACATTTAACGCTATTATTCTAGTAAATGGGTTCATTACATAGAAACAAAGGGGCTGATTCAGAGTTGCACTTACATCTTTTTTAGGTGCAAGTGTAGATCTGAGCAATACCATGTTAAATTTACATTGTAAAAGCAAAATTATATTTAAGAGCTGAAATTTCTTAGCTCAACTCTATTTCATATATTGAACATAAAGCTATGCAGTAATTGAATTCTGTGTGCAAAAGTAATGTACTTTCCATGCATGTAAAAGAATTAAGATTAATTATCACCCCTTACTTTGCAAAATGGTTTAACGAGCTGTACACTTGCACCTGTTTTACCCTTACCATACCCTCCAACTGTACCTATTTAGCAGGTACAGTACCTTTTTTTTTTTAAGTGGTCTGTACCGGCTAAAATGGCTCTTGTACCGGATTCTGACCCAGCAGTTCCCTCCCCCCTATTCTCACCTTCTAGCCCTGAATCATCTGATCACTATAGCAGAGCTGCAGGGATAGACTACTACAGCACTGCTATAGTGACAGGACCCTCTCCTGTGAGTTCTAAGCTTATACAATAATGTGTAAATCATATAATAAGGTGTAAAATGAAAAAAAAATAAACCCCCGCCCCTTCTCTGGACAAGACACACCCCCTTCATGGACACACACCCCAGGTGTACTGATTTTCCAGTGAAAAATGTTGGAGGGTATGCCTTACACCCAAACTCTGAATCAGCCTCATATACAATAACATAATGAATGTCAAGACAGTCATGAATGAGTAACAATGTTACACTGGATATGTTGTACATATGCTGGATTTCTAGGAAACGGACCCAGATCCCTGCACACTTTCCGTGCCAATACCCATCCCACACTGTACAATTTACATGCTCTATCCCACCCACCTTTGCGGTCAGAGAGGAAGCACAGCCCCTTCCCTGCAGATTTTCTACTGTACAGAACTAAGAAAAATATGCATAATATCTAGAGAGCACATAAGCCCTCCAATCAAGACACCCCACCTGCAGTAAGTGGGGTGCTGGACGCAAGTCTGGATCTGGTCCTATGTGATTACTACTTACCTCTTCAACTCAGAATCTGCCAAATGGGTTATTTAAATAAACATGATCTGCTTTCAACTCCAACACCTTTGATTTCTTATTAAAACTACACTATCCCAACCCCCCACCTCAATTGTGCATAAGACACAGCAGTAACACTATACATTGCATCAAGCACCCGAACAGGCTATATTTATGGATTTCAAATTGGGTGATATTATTTATATTTTTATGTTAAAAAAAAAAGTGCAAAAAAAACAAATTAATAAAGACATCAGTCGCCAGCGAGGGGCTCTTGGGAAAAGACCGATTAGGGACAGGAACAGGGCTGATGATCTAATGTCTTGCACCTGGAACCCTCCTGTCGGCTGGGATGATCCTAAATACTGTTTACCCCCCGCATATAGGTACAGCACAGCCCTGATTTCCCCCCGGGAGAGACCACTCACCATCCTCCTGCAGCTGAGGTATCCAACTGACAACAACTCAGCCAAGCGTCTCCTCGTTTCTATGGTAACGCCGGAACCAACGTCATCGAGGAGGAGGAAGGCTCCGGTCACTACGGCGTGAGGCTGTCACGTGGCATGCCTGGCGAGCAGAGGGGGCTTGCTGCCTCTGCTGGTCACTACTGAGTACTGCAGGACACGCGTTCTATGGGTGGCGTGGATCCACAACGTTATAACACTTCTCATTGTTATCTTCTCCCTGTCATCATAGGAAGTTATACAATGTTTACCGAAGTAATGGCCTTGTGTTGTAAATAGTTCTCCATGAAATTACTATAGTGGATGATTGACCTTTAATAAATGTAATAAAGTAAAAGTTTATTCTGTCTGTAATGGTATTTCCGGTATTATTGTATTTATAGCGCTTTGGACTTTTTGAAATTAATGATGAATAGATGTTAAAATGGTTAAATTAATTTGTACTATATGAATTAAACATTGTATATTTTTTTAATAAACATAATATTTATATCATGTTTGCAGCCTTCATATTAATTATATAAGTACTTTGCCTCTATTAAGATGACATCAGTCGCAGCCAGGCACCCCATATTACATTCTCTCTACCCCTTACA
>WWET01000828.1:4669-20234 GCA_011038615.1 Limnodynastes dumerilii
AAGAGTCCAAACTGGAACAGTCAATAGTGTTTAAATAGAATTCCAAGTAAAGTCCAAACTTTCAGTGGAAGCCAAGAGACAGATATTAATCCAGTTCAGAGTGCTTAGGGAAGCTGGTTTAAATAGCCAAGTGTCAGGTGCAGTCGATAATAATGAGAATAATAATAATGAGAAGCTGACACCTGACCCAGAGATTGCCCTGAATAGTGGCCCCTCAGGCAGTATTGGGAATTGCTGTTCACTGTGGAGATCCTGTCCCCCTTTTTACCCAAATTTAAGAATCCTGTGAACCTGTATCCTAAGTTTACTCCCTGTTACCTGTGCCTGCCCCAATCCATGAATCTATGTCTGAGGCCTTGTACTTGTTAACAATATACTATATATTGTTACTTGAATCTTGTACCTCATGTTTGTTCTTTTGTACTAGTACTATTCTGCCTATTCCAGGAACCTGTCAACTTTATTTCAGGACATGGTCCTTGTTTGGTTCAGGGTAATGTTGTGTCTTGTCTTGTCTTGTCTTGTCTTGTCCTGTCCAGTTATTTGTTATCTCTGATTTCTGTCTGGTACTGGTGTACTTGTCCAGTCTGTTTTTTTTTCTCTTCTGTAGTGTCTAATCCATCTCTTTAATGTCTGTTGTTTTGTCTGTAGTGGTGTTCCTACTCCAAAACTTCTTGCTACACTGGGAGCTTCCATCAAGGACTGCAGCATGCTGGGTACCTGCTACACAAGTCTGCCTGGCCTATGTTAGACAGTGCGCCCTGGTGTGTGTGGTTTACCTTAGTAAGCGTAACACTTTGGAATCTTTGGGCCGGATCCTGACATACGGGCACCTTACGGCTGCCCGAGGTCAGTACGGCCGGCATCGTAACGGGGAGTGCACACCCCGGGCACTCCCCACTGTCGGTAGTAACTCTGGTCCAGATTCCTACCCTAACTTTTACGATCACATATGCGGCCTTACGGCCATATACCTGATTGTGACGGTGCTTCCCCCACCCCGTCCCATCATTAGCATGTCTATCTCCATCTTCACAGCGGAGATATGATATGCATAATACAGGTAAAAGCCCCCCTTTAGTAACATTACATACAAACGTACGTTACATACACCGACCCTTACTACGTCATAGGAAGGTTGTACACATGAGGGGGAATTACGTTTGCGCTGTACGTAATTCCCCTATCGGCCATAGCCCAGGATCTGGGCCATTATTCATATCTTGATTTGTTATATTGTTTTAACTGATTAATAACTAAAGTATTTGTGCTCACTTCACACTCATTAGATGTGCAAACAAAAATTGTTGATATGTTTTTATGTTTGATGCGTGATCAGCAATTGTATAGTAATGTGTACATTGATCAGTACTACAAAAAAAAGTTTTAGCTATGTTTTCAATTGAATATCCTTTACCTCTACCACACAAATATCTTGTTCCTTTTCTATGGTTTACAGCACATTGGCTGCATGTTTTGTCTTATATGGAATACAATAACAACTATAAAATACACACTCATGCACACCATGTGTTGGATAATTATGTCAAGAACAGTAAATAATCTCTCACTAAAGTATTCCCATTAGACATATTCAAACATCTTTCATGTTTAATTAAGTCTCAAAGCAGCTTCAGTGATATTGCAACCTATCGCCTCTGGGCAACAGTAAAATGACCTTGTTCTATAATTATGGATTTTATTCAAAGGCAATATTAAGAAATATTTTGAAGAGCCACTCTGCTAAGGGCAAGATGTTTCCTTTCAATTCTTAATGGATTTTAAAATATTTTACCTGTAAATGGAAAGCTTTAAAAAAAAAATCATAGATTGAAATTTAATAATTTATAAAATCACATATTTTCTCTATTGTCTCTGGGAAGAAAAGTGCAATGGCAAAACAAATATTGAAAACAAGTAATTGAATGTCAATGTTCTATTAAAAACAACAACTTATGTCCTAGGTATTTAATAAAAAAGGTGACATTTTAAGAATATGAAATAAAAATAGAAATAACTATTCTAAAGCACTATTTTTTTTAAATATAGAAATATAAAAAATGTGTATCATTCAACATGAAAGTCATAAAATGTTTTTTTTTTTAAATATATTCAGCTCTATTTACTAAAGCTTTAAAAAGTTCATTTTTGGAGTTATGAAGTTATAACTCCAAAAATGAACTTTTTGCTATTTACAACAGCTGCACCGCCATGCAAATCACTAGTTTCCATGGCCAAGCGGCAAAACTTCACCTGTCCTCGCCAGCCCGTTGTTTTCAATGGGGCTGGCTATTTACTAACCCTCAGAGCGGAGTTTTATACTCTGCTCTGAGAGTTAAAATAACGCCATTTCAGACTGGCGTTCAGACTTCTCTTCCAGCAATCTCCCCATAAAACCCCCTTTTTCCCCCTAATAGCTGTTATTAGGGGGAGAAAAAGGGGTATATGTATGGGTAGACCGCTGGAATATAAGTAAATAACGTTGTCATAAAAAAATGTAAATAAAAACATTTTTTTGAAAAATAAAAAACAATTAAAAAAACAACAGAAATTAAATAAAACAATATAATAGCTTAAATACTTACCGGACCGAAGACGCGTCTGCCCGCAGGTGCTGGTCCCGACATGGAGAGCCTGCACATGCGCAGTGCTTCTCATGCTGGGACTTCATTTTTTTACAAAGTCCCAGCAGAGAGCCACTGCGCATGTGCAGGCTTTCCAGACACAGGAAGAAAGCCCGCGATGACAGAAGAAAGTTCAGATGTCATCGCGGGACAGCCAGCGGAGGGTGAGTATTCGTAAATAGTCTGAACGTAGCTCAGGAGTTCTCAGAGAGCGAATTCGAACTTGCCTGAGCTACGTTCAGGAATTCTTAGTAAATAGAGCCCATTGTCCTTATTAAGATAAGGCCATTATAAATAAAAAATATAGATTTGGGTTTTTTCTTCTGATGTGTTATCAGCTATGTATTTTGCATGCTAGTTAGGTATATTTAAAAGGAGTGTGTTCAAAATTGCTGCCCTTTTTTTTATTTTACCAGAAGTATTTAAAAAGGCATTTTTCAGAAAAACAAACTCTAGCTTTTAAAATATTACTCATAAAATTACAGAAAAACAGCAAGTTTCCACATTTTAAATATATTCAGAATCTCGCCAAATAGTAGCTAAAACAAAAGGAAAAATATTTTACTGTATTTAATTTAAATGTATTTTCAATTCATTAAGACCATGGACCGTGTTCACACTTAAGAAGCAGTTGCGGCCCTCTGGACAAGTGCACTGACACAGAGATGGTAAGGCGAGATCCAAGATGAGCAGAAATAGTGGTTACATGTAGCAGAGTCACTGCTACCAAGGCTGGATACAATGACAGGGCTGGAAATATAAGTCATATTTGTTGCTGGAACACTGAAGCTGGACATTGAGAGAGGCAGGAAGCAAAGATACCAGTGAGTGGCAGTAGGAACAAAATGAGACACTGGAACCGAGACATGTAATATGACCAGGAACCAGGAAGCCAGAAAACATGAGTAAGCTCGAGGCCACAAGTCAGCAGGCTAAAATTACCTGTTGCTCTAATAGGGAAGTGATGTCAGTGAGGGTTTTTAATAGAGCAGGTAATGAGGGAGTACAGCAAGGCAATCAGTATCACCTGCAAGTCATATAACCAGAAAAAAGGTAAACAAATCATCCATAAAATGCAGAGAACATAGTGGATACTGTAGAATCACGACATGTGGATCCAGTCCAATAATAGTAATATTTACTAGCACCAAATTGTTTCTAAAATAACGAATTTAAACACAGATATTATTTTTATTAACATGTCAAATGATTTCCTTTTTTTTAGATTTTGGATTTTTTTACTTAACCAACTACTAATCCTCTATTCTTTACATTAATCTTTACTTGGTTTATAAAAACTGTCTAGTGCCATTATCAAAGCAAAGAACTAGAATTAAAGCACTGTTTGAGGCAGTGAACATTTTCTTATTCTTTATTTTATTGCACAGTGAAGTATATTATAATGCAGGTTTGCACCTGAAATTTGGGCAGTTCTCCCAGGAGGATCGACCCCCTGTCAACTACAATCCCTAGAGTTACTAGAAATGAGCAGGACTTGATAATGTCATCAAGCCCTGCCCACCCCTGGAACACTAGATATTTCAGTAGTGATTGACAGGGGGTGGGGCTTAATGATGTGAATGCATAAACCATGTCATTAAGCTTCGCCATCTTGCAGAAATCTATGGCTTCCCTCCAAAAGTTAAAAAAGTCGGCAACCCTGTTTTAGTGGCAAACTGACAAACAGTTTTTTTTTTTTTTTTAGATAACACAGATATCAACATTCCAGGGGGTCTTTATATAAGCACATAGCAATTTTATATTAAAGTGTAACGTTATCTTCACCCTATTGGTGGACTACGACAAAATGACCCGGATCTAAGGGAAATTTTTAATGTATGGGTATTGAATTGATTTGCAGATTTACAGTGGCAGCCTCCTGGGTGGAATGTCAGCAGAGCAGAACCACACCAACATTATTTTGCAATAGATGCATTTTCAAGGTAAGTAGATAGCAATACAATCAGTTGATATTTAATGTGCTAATCATCATTAGTAAATTAGTTTTCACCTATGGCAAATTAGACACAAAATTAACCCTTCTGAATTAAAATTTCAAAGCATACCATTTAGTGGAACAGACCTTCAATTCATTAAGCAGAAGGCAAACAGACTATTTACAATTTAAAGCTTTACAACAGTTATAATGAATTTTTAAACATTATAAGCAGCAGATGGAAGAAGGGAAAACATCAAAGGTAAGAAAAGTATATAACTCAAAAGGGGAATATAGGGAGGCTGGAGACACACGACTAGGGAATACTGGGAGCTGGAGACACATGAATTCAAAATACTGGGGAGGCTGGAAAGACATGATTTGGGAATATTGGGAAGCTAAAAAAGACAATAAAAAAAAAAAGAAAGAAAAAAGAAAAAAATGACAGCGCTTATAGATATTTTAAGTACCAATTAATATAATAATTAATCTTAAACCACTAAACTCATATGGTGGCTGTAATAAAGTGTCTAGTCAGTTTATTACAGCCACCATATGAGTTTAGTGGTTTAAGATTAATTATTATATTAATTGGTAATTAAAATATCTATAAGCGCTGTCATTTTTTTCTTTTTTATCCCTGGAATTTGAAGGGAGAGCACACTACCTCCCTAGATGGCAGCTACAAATAGTAAAAGCTATTTAAAACGTCAATTCAATATTGGGAAGCTGGAAAGACACAAATTGGGAATACTGGCAATACTGGGAAGCTAGAGAGACAGGAATGATAAGATATATAATCTATATTGAATGGCGGTTTTTAGGAGGAGGTGGGAATTGTATATAGGAGAATAGTTTGGTGTCTGTATTGTATTGTAGTGATTATGGTTTACCTTCATTTATTGTGGTTTCAAGATTGTATTTTAAGATGCTTACATGTTTACTACAATCTATTATTATTATTATTATTATTATTATTATTATTATTATTGTTTATTTATAAGGCGCCACACAGTATCTGCAACGCAATAGTTACATATACAATACAATACAATACAAAAATTAACAGAGGGTATAAAAACATGACTAAGGAACCCAATACATGTAGAAAGCAAAATTAAAATACCAAAAAAATAACAATGTGTAAGGAAAATAAAGATGCTGGATATGTGTGTAGAAACAGGTGAATAAGGACAGAGATAGACAGTAGAGCGAAAAATGTGGTAAGTGATGAGGACAAGGTAGAAGGGTAATGACAGGATGGAGGAGGACCCTGCTCATAAGAGCTAACATGCTAAGTGAGAGAGGGCAAATAAACAGGAGACACAGTGATGAATATGGGGAGAGCAGGTAAGCTTAGGTGGAGGAAGGGTAGGCTAGCCTGAAAAAGTGAGTTTTGAGGTAGCGTTTGAAGGATTAGAGGATGCTGGATTGCCTGATAGTATGTGGTAGGTTGTTCCTATGGAGAGGGGTGGCCCTGGAGAAGTCTTGGATGCGGGTGTGAGAGGTAGTTATCAGGTTGGAGTTGAGGCGACGGTCACCAGCAGAGCGGAGGGGACTGGAGGTAGTGTGGATGGAGATAAGGGAGGAGAGGTAGGGAGCGGTGGAGGAGAAGAGAGTCTTGTAAGTTGTGGTGAGGAGCTTAAAGAGAATTCTGAAAGGGACAGGAAGCCAGTGTAGAGATTGAGAGAGAGGAGCTGCAGCATTTAGTATAGATTGTAGGGTTGCAAGACGGACCAGAGGGAGGCCAGAGAGGAGAATGTTGCAGTAGTGCAGACGGGAGATAACAAGAGAGTGAATGAGCGTTTTAGTGGTGTCTGCTGTTAATAAGAGTCTGATGCAAGCAATGTTGTGGAGATTAAAGCGGCAGGACAGTGAGAGGGCGCGGATGTGGGGGTGAAGGAGAGAGAGTAGTCCAGGATGACGCCCAGGAAGCGGGCTTGGGTGGAGAAGGAGATGGTGGAGTCGCCAATAGGACGGTCATTGGTGTTAAATATTAATCTTTTAAACTAAAGAACATAAATTTAAAGTTATCAGGGGGGTGCACTGGCCCTGGATACCATAGACTTGATTCAAAGATATGATTTTGCTTCTTTTTCTGTGCGTATTTTTAGGATCGGATTAACTGCTCATGCGTAGTATCTTTTTTTACGCAAGTTATGTAGGATTTAGGCACAGAAGTCCATTAGGCACGGATTTCTAAATCGTACTTAGTGACATACATACAGAGGGGTGTGGTTGTCTTCCGTACGTGCGAAGTTAAGTGAAAGTGGATGGGGGAGGCATTTAAATGGCCTTTTGAGGGCGCGGTTAGTAATGTACGCACGTACCTAAACAACTAAGGCGCATAAATACACACGTAGTGTTAAGGTTGCCCTATGGAGTCATAAGTCACCAAAATCCATCCATGTGAGGGGAGTGTCATGGGTGTTGCCTTGCAACGTCCGTGCGTATATTTGCGCACTTATTACACACGTATCTGTGAATCCGGTCCCATGTTAATAAGAAACAGTGTTAACATTTTTAGAAACGAGATACAGTGTATCCTCGTTAATTATAATGGACCTCATAGTTCATTAAGGGTTAACTGCTGCACATAATAGCAGGTTTGCAACAATATCACAGTGGACCAGATTCACAACCCCGTAATTTTTCACATCCGTGCATCATTTTCCGATTCTAGCTACTACGCATACATAGTAACTATTTTACACAATCTACGTAGCATTTTGTTACATAGTTTGGGGTAGATCCAGAACTACGTGTGGCGTACGTATTTTTGCGGTGCGTATTTTCGTACACGTAAGGTCGCTACACTCCCCACGGCACACCCCTTGCACGGACGTATTTTCTCAAATTACGCGACCCAAACCCTACCTTAACTTTTCCTAACGTAACAGCATACGTCCGCTAACGGACGTACTGACTACGCGAACGTACGCAGCTTAGCACGCCCATACTGCACACTTTAAATACCACCCCCCGCAAACTTTACGTAAAACGCACGTAATGTTCACTAACGTAAATTTGGCACGCCCACACGTAAGTATTTACGTTTGAAATATGTGAATCACACATACGTTCTAAAATACGCTACGTGAATGTGCGTATTTTCTGTGGTGCGCATGCGCAGTGCATACAAATCTGCGAATTTACGTCTCCGCCACACGTAAATTCGCGGAAATACGTCGTTCTGGATCTGCCCCAATGTGTACATGCGCTCTTTAAAGACCGCATGCACGCAATCTACATAACGAAATGCTAAATAGATTGCATAAAATGGTTACTACGCATGGGTGGTAGCTAGAATCAGAAAATTAGGCATGTATGTGAAAGATTACGGGGTTGTGAATCCGGTCCAGTTTGTCATATATTACACCAGTTAGAATTTTTACACATTTGGGGGCTTCATAGCTTCACTTACACCTTTTTTAGGTGCAAGTGTAGTCCTGATCAATACCATGTTGAACTACATGGGGAGGTCATTTTAAATTGTGAAACCATAATTAAATTGAGTTTATAAGTTTCTTAGCTCTTATTTATAGATTAAACATAAAGCTATGCAGTATTTGAGTTTTATATGCAAAAGTATTTTCTCTGCAAGCAAAAGATTTCAAATGAATTACCTCCCCTTACTTTACAAAATGGTTTAGCTGAGCTGTACACTTGTACTTATTTTGCCATTACTCCTAAACTCTGAATCAGCCCTCATATATTTATATTAGATTAAATATAATATAACTGAGGCTGAAAATGACTTTTTTTTTTTTTTATTCATGTGGTCTATTCTAGAACATATTCATCCATGCATCAGTCAGAGGGGGGATCATCTAGATGCAGTCAGGTATGACACAAAACATTTGCTACATTTCGTTACGTAGATTGTGTACATGCGGTCTATAAAAAAAACGTATAAAAACGTAACGGAATGTTATGTAGATAGCAAAAAAAAGTTACTATGCATGCGTAGTATCTCGGCACGGATATCTAGGCACGTAAACATAAAAATGCTGAGTCCTGAGTCCGGTCCCTTGTTATTAACTGCCTGCTTCTTAACTGAGATATGCCCTTAACCTCTTACTTGAACACAGGGTTTCTCTTTCTCCATGGAATCCTTGCAGCATATACCTACCTTTTACAATTTTACTTATTTTAATGTCTGACTGTCTTTATCCATTTTTGCCATTGTTTTCCCCTTCCCCCCTTCATTTCCCCCCCCCATGCCTTTCTCTCAGATTTTCCTCTCCTCTATTAGGTGGGGACCCTGACAGGTCCATAAATTGCACTGGCACAGGGTCACCCCCTTACGGTACCTTGTCCTCTATGGCGAAACGCCCACGTTTTGACATAGATTTCCCCACATTTTTTAAAGTAACAATTTATTCTCTAAGTCTAGAGAGGTAGCAATAATCCTATCTGGGTGCCTCCCTCTTTCAGACCTTTAATTTCATGCACTTAACAGATATGGGCTTTTCCTTCTTCTCACACCCACATAATATTTATTACAGAATTATTTCCTTTTAAGTAACAGGCACCTCTTTAGACATTGGGCAGATTACCTGGTCAGACTATGCCCTTATCTTCCTCTCCCTATTGCTTCTGGGAGTAGCACGTTGCATTCGACAGTGGAGGGCTAATAATCTCATACTACAAAACCTTATTTATATGCCTCAGATCCAGTCTGCCATTGCTGAATATATCAGCAATAATACCAACCCTGATATTTCACATGTCATGCTTTGGGAGGTGCACAAGTGCACTATAAAGGGCAAACTGATACAATGATCTTCTCTAGAGAAGAAGCAAAAAAGAAGCTTGGATTGAAAAACTTTTGGTTATGATTCGTTCGCTTGAGGCAACTCACAAATTTTGCTTGATCAACTTACGTGAAACTCGAGCAACACTGAAGCGGGGTTTAAGTTAAAATCTTAAATATGCAGCGCGTAAATGCATAAGCTCTTCCAATGGTGTAACACAGCGGGAAAACTCCTTGCACAAGCATTATGTATGCCATGCTCCCTTACTTTCATCCCCAAGATTAAAGATACCATATCTCGCATTGTGGAAAATTTCAGCTTTACTACTCAGAGCTATATAATATTTCAACTCCTCACGTGGTTTGATAAGACTCAAGTAATAAAAGACTACTTAGCACGTATCAGTTTCCCAAGTGTGTCGAAAGACCAACAACTTGCGCTTGAGAGCCCATTCTCCCTCCTTGAGTGAAGCGATGATTGAGAACACCCCCACAGGAGAGAGCCATTGGCCTTATGGCTTCACTGTTTCATATTATAAGTTGTACAAGCAAACACTAGGACTTATGCTACTTACAACCTTAAATGAGATATCTGATTCCCACAACTTACTGTGAATATATCAGTGATTCCAAGGGAAGGGAGAGATCTGACACAATGCTCAAGCTATAAGCCCATTTCACTGCTTAATGTAGACATTAAGGACCTGATCACACTTAAAATCAATCAACATTCACTTATCCGCAATTAAAGGCACTTGTTGATTAACAACAAAAAATATCTTTGTGTTAATGTATAATCTATTATGTTACTATTAATTTTATGTGTTAATAGTTTTTTCTTTACAAATTTAAACTTGCCACATTGTAAGTTTAACCCTTAATGTGCCGTGGATTTACTTGTATAATGTTTGCAAATAAGTTTGAATAGTCTTTTTTGGAATTATTTTCTTTATCCAAAAATTTTTTTTAATAATTACAATTAAATGTAACTATGTATGTTATTTTTACATTTATTTGCTAAAAAAAATAATAATAATAATAATCATATATTGTTAATAACAATATATTCTATAATGGAAAACATCTTAACACATAAAAAATATAAAGGAAAGATGCATATTCTAGCAAAGAACCGTACGTAAATCAACTTGAAAGGTAGAGGGCTGCCTTTTCTTTTTCCGTGCGTATGTTAGTTTGCACATGGCACTCTTATTTGTAAATCAGTCCTAACTCTAGAACCATGCCCACACTGTATATTAGTTACCTATGAGCTGCTCATTAACATTAAAAGTCTTGTCCCTCCAGCTATGCACGTGGGACTCATTCCATACCGAAGCATGAATCAGTCCTGGTTTCCATGCGTATTCTCTGAGCATGGACAGTATATCTGTTTTTAAAAATACAGATGGAGATTCTGAATGTTCTTAATTGTGAATACAGCCCTAAGCTACTAAAATTATCACGCCACGGTTAAATCCAATCCTCCCCAATCTCATACATTCTGGCCAGGTTGATTTTGTTCCTGCCACGAGGTCAGGATTATTACTACTCAGTGGAAAACGCAGGATTTTGAAGGGGGAGTTTCCAATGCATGTAATACATGTGAGGTATATTATCATAGCTGCAAACGTTTTGGAGCCCGAAAACGCGGCAAATAAGCTCCGCCGCGTCCTGCCCAAGCTCTTCTACTCACCCGCCCACAATGCTGCACGAGGCAAAAATTACCCCTAGCATGTGTATGTGTGTGTGTGTGTGTGTATGTGTGTGTGTTTGTTAGGGAATTAGACAGTAATGTGGCAGAGGTTGATGTGTGTAAAATTGTGAAGAGCTACTTAATATGAAGCACTGTTAAAAAATAAAACATATGTAAAATGACAATACTGATAATATGGTCATACTATCTGACTGCCAGGACATGTAAGACATCCAGTAAGGTTCTCTGTGAAAGCAGGACATTTATAATGTAGATTTGAAAATAGTAAAAATTCTACATTAAGGAAATGCTTTGGATATTGGCTGTAACAAGTCCTGTTCTGATATTTTTATAGGTGATTTATAAGTTACTTCTTTCACACAGTAAAATAGTAGTTTTATATTGAAGGAACAGATCTAATAGTAATAGCAGTATACAATGCATTAGTAGAGCACGAGCACATTACACAATGTACAGAGCCTGTGTCAGTGCATAAGCACTGTTGTATTTGTAATTCACCATTCCCACCTGCTTTCCTAATGCAGCACAGAACAGGACCATCTTCCTCCATGTCAGTCCAGATCCCATGGCCGCTAAGAAGCCCCTTTCGTGACACCCGCAAAGCCACGTCCCCTTTTGAATTTTCAATTTTTTTTAGCAAATTTTTACATTTTTTTTTTTTCATTGTTCTGGGCAACCAGAACCCCCTTGGGTGCGCCACTGCTACTAAGGTTTCTAATCTTATACATGCAGTTGATTTATCTAGAGAGTCCATGATGCTGTTGTCAACAGATGGTGAACCGAGGGTTAATAACCTGAGGGAAAATTAAACTGCGTGGCTGGGAATGGAGGCTGGATTGATTTGATAGGGGTTTGTGGGAAGTGTAAATATTTTTCCTTGGGTGCCCAATCCTGGTCCCGGTGGGTGGAGTGTATGGCTCTTAATAAAAACCCCCTGGGCCTACTGTCCAGCCTCTTTTCCTCTGCTGAATTTCACCCACACACCCTCCCTGTTTATGGTGACGGTAACATCTGTTAATGGGATGTCCTCGTTTGAGAGCGGGAAGGCGGTATAGTGCTACGGGTTAGAGCCCGTGAGTGGTGTGGAGGCTGAGCCGAGGAGTTGTCTCCTCCGTTGGCCCGGTATTTCCACCGTGCTTCGTTTATAGGGGCGGGCTCGGTGTCTAGCGGGTTTAACTGGGGGAGAAGGGTTTTATCTCCAAGGCGGAAGGAGGACGCTGGGAAGTGGGGTAGATGTCAGGCCCCCACTTCGTGTCACTTGCTAAGCGGGCGTATAAGGGTGGTGAGGTAGATTTCAGGCCCTCACTATCTGATAATGCGCTTAGCGAATTTTGAGCGTCATAGGTATACTGCCTTCATCCGTCACCATCTGTATTGAGTTGATAAAGTATAAGTTATGCTTATTGCATTGTTTGTTTATTTGTTTGTTTGTTTATTTGTTTATTATTGTAATTAATAAACACGGGGGGACTTGGCTTGAGTCCCCCCTTTTTGCAAACATGTAATTTTACTGCCTGGGGGAAGGGTGCGGTGTTGAGGTGTCAAGGAAGCGAATGACTCAGCGTAGCACGTTTAAGGATAGTCTGGGTTTTTATGACACAGGTTCTATGTTGGAATGGTTTGGGCCTGACCTTACAAAGTAAAATACTATCTCTTTACCGCTCCCCATGGGCTTGAGTGCAGGTAAATGGCCTTCTCTCCCCCATTAAAATAACACTACAGCAGGGCTGTCCTCTTTCGCCTTTGATATTCGTACTTTGCATGGAGTCTCTCGCTTGTACAATACACTTAAATGGTGATGTTTCCAGTGTCAGACTGGTTGGAGGAGAATATAAATTATCCCTTTTCGCTGATGATCTTATAGCTATTCTAACCAATCTTGTAATCTCCCTCCCTAGCTTGATTACCAAGTTCTAATTATTTGGCCAGCTTTCCCATTTTAAAATAAACTATAATAAATCTACCACTCTTAACCTTTCGACTTCAGAGTCTAAGAATAAACATGTATGTACCCAGCGCTAAAAACGAAGCAATTTATTAAACAAATAAACAAACAAAGAAATGATAATGGAGAAAACTATACATAAATGTAAACAGACTTCCAGTGGGTTTCAGATATAACCCCGTCTTCCAGACTTATGTTATGTGTCAACAATAGGCCAGTCTGTGGCAAATGATATAAACAGCGTCCGTCAATATCACTTTTGACAGTTCTGGTGATAATGTTCAGCAGACGTGGGTTGAGTAATTTTGAAATAACAAGGTATCCTGTGGGTGATGCAAAAAATGTGAATGCAGTATATGTAATAGCAGCGGTACCTCTGGTTGCTGTCTGATAAGGTTCAGTTCATCAAATATCCTAGAAGTAATGAGAAAGTAAAGCGGTACCTGTGGTCCCATTATATGTTTTCTTTTCAGCAGTATGGCTAGTTTCCAGCGTTGGGGAAAGTCCTCTTACCCTATGTAGGATCTGCCTTCCTTGCTGGTATCAGCCTATGGGCGCGCGCGCGTGCCGGAGGTTTCCTTTGTATAGGGTAACGATGGTTACCCGTCACGAATCTGTGCAGGCAGTATAATGTTCCGCTCGTTTGGCTTTGAAGATAGGTAGGGAGTAAGAGATCTCTTTTAACCTATGCGTTTCACCCCACTTCGTGGGGGCTTCTTCAGGGTACAACCTAAGATCAAGCTTCAGCTTTTAATTTGTGGCTTCAGAGTCTATTGTGCAAAGCCTTCATTCTGCCTTCCCTTTTCAGTAGCACCCAACCCATATTATGAAATTGGGTACTTACCTGACCAGAAACCTAGCTGTTACATGCCATTAGCATCATGTAAACTCATCCTTCCCACCGCCACAGCTTTTTTGGCACCTTCTTCCCCCAGTGGAGTCTTTTCCTCCAGGCATGCTGTCACATGCATGTGACGGCATGCAAATTAGCAATATGGAGCGCCACTTGCGCTTTCTGCAGATGCATGCTTCATTCATCTCCTTCAGCCCAGCCTATCCTTTTCATCAGGGGCTATAGTGAAAATCAGGCCCTAGATAGATTCCATGCCCTGGTCGAGGCACTCACTCCTCATAACATTAGCCCAACTCTTTGAGACTAATTTTAATCCTAAACTTAAAGAAATCCTCTTTGATCTAACAAATTTCAATCTCTTGGGTACAGTTAATATTACCAAGATGTCTATTTTCTCTAAACTATTATACTTATTCCAAACATTACCGATCCCCCCATGGATTCTTAAGAATGTCCATTCGCATTTCAAGAACTTCATATAGAATGGCAGGAGGCAATGTTTCAAACATGATGTATTATACCGATGTAAAGTGGGCATGCACCCTCCAGATGTTACGTTAGTTATACTAATATTATACAAACATAACTACTATCATATGGATGGTAAATAAGAACAAAGGAGCACACTAAGGTGGGCGGGGGATGCATGTAAATTTTACAACCGATTACACCTGGATTTGCTGATCTGCAAGTGTGACTTAAGGCTACGTTAAGGAAACATAAGTCACACTATTTATGCATGAGAGAGGGAAGTGACACCCCTGCTCGTACAGAAAATGTGCAGGGGTGTGTATCAGGTCCTAGATGCCTACCACACCTCTTCTCCAAAATATCCCCTCACAGCGATAACTCATAACTCTGGTTTTAAACACGGACAACAGGCTTCTTTTCTGAGATCTTGGTGCAGGCAAGTGTGAAGTCACAAGTCATTTTTTTTATAAGAGGCCACAAGGTGTCTGTAGCACCGTACAACATACAACAACTAAATACAGTACAGACATACAGGGTAAGGATGAACTGCTGGTGGCGGACTCTTGGCCTATGCTTCTTTTTGTGATTTACACAGGCTTGGAAAAGGGATCTGGGTTACGCATTAGATGTCACGAAGTGAGCCAAAATATGTAAATTTACTTATGCCTCATGCTCAAGAAACTGCTGTCCATGAAGTTCAATAAAAGGTTCTATAACGCTGATATAGGTGTCCTTCAGTTTTGCACAATGTGCTTCCAGCAGTCTCCAGCAGGTACTGGCACTGCTCCTCCATGATGGGAGATCCTCTACATTTATGGTGGAGCTACACAGTCCTTTACTCTTTTGGACCACTGTTCTAAAGGTGGCAAAGAAATTAGTAGGCAAGGTGGTCCCTGACACTCCCGAGTACTTGCTGCTTTCTCCGCTCCCTATATCTAACTATAAAAAGTCTGTACTCAGGCACTTTAACAATCTGGCTAATGCTGTGATTCCTGTGCATTGGAAATCTTCTATTTCTCCAACTGCTAGTGAATGGTTCTCTGGACTACACGTTTACATGGATATGAAGGACATAACCGTCTCTGCCCTAGGCAAATGCTCCATTTTTTTTGCTATTTGGTGTCCTTGGATGCACTTTAAAGATTCTAACCTGTGCAAACAGTATATAGGCCAGTCTACCACCCCACTTTGACTATTACTTACCAACTTTTGATGGATAATCCCACCAACCCTGACCCCTACCTTCCCTGTGTCTACCCACCTCTT
>WWET01000828.1:58394-83491 GCA_011038615.1 Limnodynastes dumerilii
ATGTCCGCATGGAAATTGCCTCTCACCACCACCCCCCTGCCCTCCCCAGCTAATCTATATCCCTCCCCCTCCCACTTTTACCTAATCAGTCCCCGAGGTGGCATTACGCCACCTCTTTCTACTTAAAATACTCTGTGCGATCTTTCAAGACTGCACAGAGGCAATCTACATAACAAACTGGTACATAGATTGCGGAAAGGACCTACTACGCATGCATAGTAGGTCCTTTGCTAAGGATGCGCACCTAAGAAGCGTCTTCTTAGATGTAAATATGGACCGGGTTTACTAAGTTATGCAAACATGAAGCTTTCAGGATCTTTAGACTAGGTACGATGACCCCTAAGGGGTTAATTGATTACATTTTATTAAATCATTTCGTATACTTTTTTTATCACATCATGCATACACATTCTTGCTAGCTATAACTATATGTATATAGTTAAAATATATTCAAATATTTGATATTAATAATATTTATTCACTTATTATATTGTATATAATATAATTAATTATGTGGATTGGTTTTGGTTTTACATCATTTATTTTTTTATTGAAACTTTTTTTATTGGTTTTGAAAAGTTTTACATTACATTTTGAATGTTAAAGGGAACATTGATGAATGCAACACTCCTAATAGTTTAAATCAGATTTGTTAAAAAATGAAATCTATAACTATATATAGTTAATGATTTGCTCAGGTGATGAGTGATAAATGACTTCTGTCAGCCTGATATCTTTTGGTTATAGTCTCTGATTAAGTCACCTGTTGACTTTGAATGAAATTCCTCTGAGCACAACACTTCTAGATTGTAACACTGCAATATTGTACTCATATTGCTGCCTGATGTCAGCACACTTTGGACGCACACTGCATTCTAACTGCCATGAATTACAGCAGCTTCTAAACTCCTAACTACAAGCGGGTGTCATTAAGGTGAATGATAGGCATAGGAACTCAGCCAAAGAGCTTTGCCTGCTCATTGGGAGACATCTCTGGAATATATTTTAGCATCTATGGAGTCCATATAATAATGACCGATTAAAGGAACTGGTGAATGTGGTATTATTGTGTTGATATATTGATTTAATTACTCCCTCTAAGTGCTCTTTAATTTAGGTATGTTTTTCCAAATCACACACGTACATGCATGTGCAATTGGTTTGGAGTGCAGGGGAGGAGGAATAAAGGGATGATCATGGTTGTGGGTGGTGTGACCAACGGCAGCTAGGATTGTCTGGTGTCATCCTGACAATATTGTGATGTATACTTGGAAAAACAGTTTTTACCATTAAGAACTTGTATGCCTTCTCTGCATTCACTCCCTACACTTCACTATATAGCCTTCAGCTACAGACAGGGTTAATCCTCCCCACATTTACACAGGTAGAAGACCTGGGTCTAATCAGAGTTAAAGCTGGGGAGCAGACCTTAAATAGCTGGTATGCATTGTGGGTATGGTGACCGATGACAGCTTAGTGGCCAGCGACTGTAAGTTACTGTAAATGTTGCTTATTTGTTTAAATGCTTACCTTCATTATATGCGGAATGCCTCATCTTAACACTAAAGAACAATAGCAAATTTGGTGACTTTGTGTGAGAAGTGGCCCTGATTCAGATCTCTGTGGGACTTATGTCCGCACGGAGATCTCTAAGTAAGCACAGAGGATGGGGGTGCATGCCCCTGTTTCTCACGGAGTTCTTGACACCTAAGTGTCCAGAACTCTACCTTAATTTTACCGCACAGATTTGTGTCTGCATGGACACAGATCCATACAGAATTGCTTCTCTCCACCCCTTGAGCCAATTATTTAATTTGTTCTAGGCTCCTCATTTTCTGATGACAAGCCTCATCACATGATATTGAACTCAAATCATGGTATGGAACTTATATTACCTGGAATTAATTTTAAATGGTATAGATCATTTTACTAGCTGTTACTTGTATATTCATAGCAGCCTACCCCTTCTTTACCCTAAACCTTTATGTTTTGTTATCTGTGCACATTAAACAGCAGAAGCTATTCTCAATATTTATATGCTACAATGTTTACTAATCTTATTTATTTTATACTTGATCTGTTATTTCTAATAATAAACCAACTGAAAACCTGCCAAAATTGGTTTCCGTGTCTGATTGCTGAATACTATTTACTGAAAACCTTTAAAAGAACCTTGAGCGCATGAAGTTATTATTTCATACTGTTATATTTTACAGTGCTGTGAGCAGGTTTTTCAGTGTTTAATGATAGCATAAATCAGAGACTCGCATCCTACATATTATGTTTGCTATCGGAGTTGTAGTGATCATTGCTATTTCAGTTTGACATTGCTGGAATTATTACTGACAGTTTTCAAAATTTTCTGATGCAGCAGAGACACTGAATGTGAAAGAGACAACCGAGTCAGTAGGGACTCAAATATCTCTCTAGAATGAAAATAACTAAGCAGTAATTATTGTAGTTTATATGCATGTTCTCTTTACCACTTTATTATTGTTTGTTAGTTTATTTGGCAACTTTCAAGTTTTACATTGAGATAAAGGTAACACTGATGGAAACAGAAATATTCTCACCCCTATGAGTTACAGACTTTGAACAGCTGTGGCTGAGTTGCTGCTGGTTTAGGCTGAAATTATGGTTGCTTTAGATTGGCACTGATACCAGCAGGGAAGCTGGGAAGGATTCATCTGACTTCACTCTGGGTCCTTGATGATTACTTAAAAAAGCAGTATCTAAATGCCAGGGAATGTCTAAAGAGATTGCTGCTTTGAATCAAGCACATGTTATAATTAGAGAAATGTTGGCATCTATTACAGACATAGCTGCTTTAAAGATAAGCCTAAAATACATGTCCTTAAGCTTTGGGCAAGACAAACATTGCGCTAAAAAGTTTAAACATATATCAGCACTCACTTTATGCACTTTATGACTATGTATCACAGAAATGTCTGGTTCAGCCACTTTGGAAAGTTGAAATGTGTGGTTAAGATAAGGGATGACTGGAACTATCTGCTTATAATGAATTTATTTCAAAAATAATAATTATGCACATAGGCATCTACTTTTGTGACTGAACATGATCCAATTCAGAGAGAATATGTAGACATTCAGTGAACATCCAATACAGAGAGAAATCAGGGAAGGCTTTACATAATTGGAAAATCAGACAAGGGGACAAAAGCAGGCATATTTTGCA
The DNA here is from genome assembly GCA_011038615.1 of Limnodynastes dumerilii. Classification (NCBI taxonomy): domain Eukaryota; kingdom Metazoa; phylum Chordata; class Amphibia; order Anura; family Limnodynastidae; genus Limnodynastes; species Limnodynastes dumerilii. The sequence goes on from WWET01000828.1 coordinate 61,591, forward strand.
TTAGGCAAATGAGACATGTGTCTTGGGGCTCCACTTGCTTGAGGCTGCCAGGCACTGTGACAAGCAATTACTGTTCTAGAAGGATTATGGACAGTGCTAAAATATTAAACTCATAAAATAAGCTGAAAGAAAACAGAAAACATTAGACTATAATTAGTTTTAAATCTTATACTTATTAATAAGTCATTAATAAGTCATAAAAAAAATACATATAAAAATCATTTAAAAAGCTAGTTAAAACTCTGTGTTAGAAAACACAAATAAGAAACATAGAAAGTGACGGCAGATAAGAGCCACATGGCCCATCCAATTTGCACAATTGTGTATTTAAAACTATACTCACCCTAGACCCTATTTACCCTCAATTTAGTTTGAGATTTAGGATACCCTTATATTTATCCCAAGCATGTTTAAACTGTTCTACTGTATTGGCCTCAACCATTTCAGATGGGAGAATATTCCACTTATCTATCACCCTTTCAGTGAAGTAATTTTTCCGTACATTTCCTCTGCATCTACCACCCTCCAGTGTATATTCATGCCCTCGTGTTCTAATAAATACATCTGATTACTGTGAGACTAAAAATAAATTAAAACTTACAATGTTTTCTTTCCATTTTGGAGATGCCAGACGTATCCGTGTGATAGACTTCTGTCACACTCAGAAGGCAGCTGATTGTATTGACCAATTGCTACTACTATATTTATTAATTACATTTTTTTAAACAGCTTACCTGTTGCTCTATATTTCCAAAAACGTTTCCAACAATACTTATTTCTGACATCTGGCTGTCTCAATAATGACATTACATTCTGAGTATTCAAACTTCTCCAACTTTTATAAACTCCCTCTGTAAATCCCAGGTTTCCTTCCATGTGTTGTGAACAACTGAATTATATTGTTCTGTACATAACCTGTTAGTTGGTAGATATAATTATGTATATTTGTTTTTTTAGCACAAATTACTATTTGGCCTTATTCAGAAATTTATTACCGCAGTGCTTGGATCCCCGCTAAATCCAGCCTTATGTGAAGTGACCCCTACCTTGAAATTTCTGATATTTCATAACTTAAAATGAGGATAATTCAAAGTATATTTTGAAATGCATTCAGTATACCTCCCACACTGTACAATTTAAATACACTCTTCCTTTCTCTAGCACTGACACTTGCTCACTGTCCCAATAGCGTTGAGTTTCAATAATTTCATCATCAATTTAAACACATTATTTATGTTCACAGTTTTGTGTTTTTGAGTAATGACTGTGTGCACACATAAAAACTCATATTAAACTACACATGGAAAAATTCTTGAACTCCCAACTAAACACATTTGCAAAAAACTTTACTTATTATTGTAAAAGAGTAAAGTATTGTATGAAAGTTTGGTATGTTTATTATTTAGTTCAGTAAAATAGAGTGCTGAGAGCACAGTATTTAGTTTTTTGTTTTCTAGCTTTCAGAGAAAAACAAACTTCTGACAAAGTAAATCTGAAGGAGAGACTGTCTAATAATAGTTGAACTATTAAAGAACTCTTGTCAAAGTGGGTATGACACAGATCTTCTGTTAGGTTTTTAAGTTGTGTGTTGGCAATTAGCAGAGAAAATTTGGTCTGCTTTAGGTTTCATTGAAACCGAAGAACAGCAAGACATTTCAACAAGGCACTAAGTGTATTTTGGAAAAAGAAAAACGAAAGTCAAAAAATCATTTTGGTTTTGTAACGGCCTTAACAATTCTCAAACTTGAATATTATTGGAAATCTGTAGGACATCTCAAGCATGCAGCAAACACAGGACCTATGAATAGAACAAATATATAGAAATATTGTTCCCTAGCTACAAGAACTCTACGGTAGACTTGATTTCTGCCACAGGGGAATTTAATAAGTAATGCCTGGCAAGATGCACATTCCACAATTACTGTTTTATTTCTATTTACCCTGAATAACAGTGCAATAATATAGTGTCAAAAAGTTTTGTTTAGCAATATGCCATGTTTAGGTTTGTGCCCTGTAGAGGTTGTGTTGCATCCATAGTAATAAACATACAATTTAGACTATGGTGCTAATAGGTTTGCATGCAAATGTATTTGCTTAGTTCAACAGAGCGAAAAAAATAATAAGTAATATTTATTGCCAAATTTCATATTTTACAAAACTTTAAGATAAAAAGAAGTGAGGGACATTATGATTTTACTAGATGTAGCCAAAACTCTTGAGAAATAAGATACATTAATAGCTTTCCTGAAGAAACTAAATGCACATGTTTATATGACTTTGCACCCCAAGGGAGCAGGACATGACAGAGTAGAGATATTGCAATTTAAACATGTAAATTGTTTTGTTAAGTTGTCAGGAAATCATGAAGATGGAGGATGCACAAATATTACTTTATATTACTTTAACTTTCAAAATGAATAATCTGCAGTAATGTATGAAACTCAAATAATATTATGTCAACCAAGTATTATTCTAAGCATTGATAACATTACAATTCTACTTTAAATATTGTTTAGGCAAGATTTATATCTCCCTTTCTCAAACATTCATTCTGCAATCAGTTTTCAGAGGGTTGGAGCATTGTATTTTACATCTAAGCCCTAAAACCTGATTTTTCTTATGTTAATGATATTTATATTTACAAATAAATGATCATTGCACATAGGTAAAAAGAAAATTACTTGCCAAGATTTAAACAATAGTTTCCAAAAATAAGGGTAAAAATTTATTATAAATGCATACTTTATTGCATATTCCTCAATAAATACCTATTGCTTATGTTCCAAAACTCTAAACTTTCTCAACTTGACTACTGCAAACTTACACTATTGACCTGTTAATAAAAAAAAAAAAAAAATGCCCCCTATAATTATTTATATATTTTTCACAAGACTCAGTTATCTTTTTATCCTTTATGCCATCCTTATTAGTCTCTTATACATTTCTTATTGTCTCTTCGTTGGCTTTCTATAAAATTCTCAACAAAATTGAAAGTGATAAATCTTTTTTACCTGTGTATATGTAATGGTTATGTACCCTTTACTTTTGATAGAACTAAGTTGTTGGAGTGTCAGTTGTGGCGAGGGGCCAGTGTGTGTGAGGTGATAGTGTACAACATAGGAAGTATGTCCGGTGTTTTGGTACTTACCTTTGACGGATATTGTAATTCCCCTGTGGGAGAGCAGAGCTGGTAGCTGTCAGAGTCGGGGAGAGAGAGGCAGAGCAGAGCTGGTGAAGATTGCGATTCCCCTGCTGGAGAGTAGCGGAACCGGTGATTGCATGTAACAGGAGCCAGTGATTATAAATGATGAGAGAGAGACAGTGGTGCCAGAAGTGACGGAGGCAGAGATATCAGGAAAAGCAGTGGAGCTGTAATAACATAGAGCCAGTGATTACAAGTAACGGGAGAGAGTGGTGCCAGGGTGATGGAGGCAGAGATATTGGGGAAAGCAGCAGAGTTGTAATAATAGAGAGACGGGGAAAGAGAGAGTCGTGCTGAGGTGACATAGCCGCTGAATCGGGAGAGGAATAGAGCCGGAGATAGACAAGAGTGAGAAAAAGGGGTCTGGAGTAGTGAAAGACTGAGTGATCTTGGGAGGAAAAAAGCACAGATTAAATGAACTCACTAGGACTGTCATATTGTTACAAAAACATTATATAGGGGAAAAGGTTATATTGTTTAATATATTCATATGATATCATTATAAATAGTTAGTCATAATTGAAGGAGGAGTGTAAATGGAAGGGTCTGAAACTAAGAATTTGTTATTTTTTTTATGTTTGTTAATTTACTAGAGAATATCAATCCAACTGATATAATTTTGTGATGGTTTTCCTTGGTGAAACAATTCCTAATAATTGTTGTAGGTTATTACTCTAGTTAGTCAAACAAGTGTTGGATTAATTTTACAATCTTGTATTGATTTTGATAACTAAATATTCCTAAAGTATTGTGAACAAGTATTGAAAATTGTTGCATGGTATTTTCCATTCATTCTTTCTGTGCTGTTAAAGATGTATGGTATGTTCATATCTAAAGACAATATATAACGTTTTCTGTCATTCTTCTCTTTACTGCTTACAAGAGTAAAATAGTAAATCAATTTTCTTTAACTAGAAGTTGTTCGATTTGTTCTTTTCCTTGAGTCGTTCCACTCCGAACCCATTTTCTGTAATTTACTTACCTGTATACCACCCCTCAACATCTGGGGTGCTACAGACAATGAATAAGAAACAGGGAAAATTCTTCAACATGCATAGCAGCCACGGAGAGAAGTAGAGGAGTAGAAAACTTAACTCTTCCAACGGATAAGGGTTTGTCATCTAATCCAGAGACTGTAAGAGGAGATTTGAGTTCCAAGAACGGGATTTCCAGTGACTTGGCAAATGAAATATTCAGGAAGTTGTCAGCTGCACCACTGTCAAGGAAGGCAGAAATATTAAAAACAGTCCCTTTGAACGAAAGAGCAGCTGGAAGCAATAGCGCATTAGTGGAAGAGAAGCCTAGAATTTGAGAGCCTAGACGTACCTTTTCCCCATCATCTAGGCTTTGTCTTTTACTGAACGAGTAGGGCAGTCATGCAGAAAATGGGCCCGGAGGCAACCATACAGACATAGACCAGAGGCTTTGTGACAGTCTCTTTCCTCCTTGGAGAGACGAAAAGTGCCAAGCTGCATCGGCTCCTCTGTGTCCCTAATAGGTGGCTGAGGGTGTAACCACGCAGGGTTAGGAAATGAAGCAGAGGTGGTATCCTTCTCTTGACACCTCTCTTTGAAACGTCGATCAATTTTGATGGCAACCTACATAAGTTTCTCCAAAGAATCTGGAGGGGAGTACTGGACCAACGCATCTTTGACCTGGTCAGAGAGACCAAGGCAGTACTGACTCCGGAGTGCAGAGTCATTTCAAAGAGTCTTTTCCGCTGAGTATCGGCCCTGACGCAGATTGCACAACTGGGATTCAGTACATGCCACACGATCAGAATCGTCGTATAACAGTCCTAAAGTTCTGAAGAAAGCATCCACGGAAGAAAGTGCTGGATCCCCTGCCAGGAGTCTGAACGCCCAGGACTGAGGGACACCTTGCAGGTGCTAAATAATGATTCCCACTTGTTGATTTTCAGTACCAGATGAGACAGGATGCAGACAGAAATAAAGCTTGCAGCTCTCCTGGAAGTTCTGAGAAAGTCTTGCAGTCTCCAGAGAAGCAGTCTGGGAGATTAAGCTTAGGCTCGACCACTGTATGCTGCCGGGTCTCCTGGACTGCTTGAGTCGCAACTTCATGAGCGGCGAGACGTTCTGAAAGGCCTTGGGCCACCTGTGAGACGTCTTGAATCTGGTTTGCCAGAACTTGAGCGGAGCTTGGATTCGTGGGGTCCATTTGGACCCAAAGCCCAATATAAATGGCTGGTTATAATGTTACGAGAATGGTTACCAAGGTGCGGAGTCTCTGTTATCAGGTGGTGTTCACCAGGGCCCCTGATGGTGGGGATGGAATTGACTGTACCCCAACAACAGGTCGTGGCCCATAGAACTGAACTCATAGGAGAGAGGAAATGGGAAAAGGATAGGATAGCAAAGGAGCAGATAAAGCTGAACGTGGAAATAGACAAAGTCAGAGGGAACTGACTTATGATGGACTACACGAAACACAGAACCAAGGCTATGGACTGAGGGGGATCACAAGGATGGACTGGACTGACTGGACTCACCAGGAAACACACTCATGCAATCACACAGTGAAACCCCAGAGGGGAAACAAATACAAGCATACAGGAGAGAGCAAGGGTTAAACACAAGGAGATAACACCAGGGAGAGAGAGAGGGATGAAGCACAAGAGGACAACAGCAAGGAACTGTGCTGGATAGGAGGGACACTCAAGAAAGCTAAGGCACCAAAAATGCAAATAGAGCGAGGAGAAAAGAGGGCAAGGGGACTGGATCCAGACTTCCGTAAAGCATAACTAACAGTGCCCAATATTCTAGTAAACTTGTAAAGTCTATTATTATGAGAACATATATTTCCAATAGCAAAAACTCATGCAATAAAAATATAACTGACCCAACAGAATATAAGTTTAAAATAAATCAATACATTTTACTGGAATAAAGTTTAAAAGTAATTTCCAGGTAAGTTACAATATAAAGTCCAATAAAACAGTGTAGCTGTAGCAAGTATACCACACCTCTGACCAAGGCTCTTTTTCAAGTATATCAAAGTCAGGCAGTGTATAGTTTTTAGATATAAAAGAAATATCTGTTTGCATTTAGATTCATATAGTTCAATCTTTCAATCACAGGTAGGTACCCTGCTTGCACCAACACGTTTCATTCTATGGTTAAAATTTAAACCAGTACGGACTTCATCAGGGATAAACAAAAGTATCTCTTTGTGCTCAGTAAATGACAGGCTATTTAAACAGTCTGGATGTATTACTTCACCCAATGTCTGTCTCCAATTAAAAGGAACCTTTAACTGGCTACAAAGTGCCTCATTTCTGGGACTATATTACATATATTAGCCTAAGGTGTTTAAATAACTGATCCTACTCTACAGCATATTGTAGCCACACCTCTCAATTAGTCCTATAGAGATGCATAGCCTCAGCCAAAGAGTATCAACTATATACAGAAAATACTAACCTTTATAATATATCAATTTAATTATTTAAATGGCTATAATATGCAAGAGTATTTTTTTAAGACATCATTTTAGGAAATCTGCCAATGGGCCATATTGTGTGAAGTGGAAGTAGATATATGCTACATTGATTTCAATAAGTGAAAAAAGTAAATGAGGCATAATAATCAAACATGTTTTTTCATGCAATTAAATCCTTAAATTAAATTCTAGGTGAGTTGTGCCTTCATGTAGCAGTGCTACCATTATTTAACTGTGTGCCATTACTATTATGATTAATGTTTTCTATTTAATAAGCACATTTCAGAAATACAGTACACTTTTTTTATTTTTAGTTTCCACAAAAACCCAATTTATATGTAACTTAATGGTTCAGATTGTGTTTTTTGAGAGGGAATAAGGGGTGTATTTTTTATTTTTTGCTTTTCTTCCAACCGTTGCCAAGTATTAGTTGATATTTTCTTAAACATAACCTTTCTACTCATTACTAAATTCTTATTTAGGAAAGAGATAATAAAATTGCACTACATTTAATTTCAAATATCCATTACTAGTAGAAACTGGTTAAAATATTAACATTTAAATGTTGTTGAAATAGTAGGCAGAATTGAGATGTAAGCTTGAATAATATATTCAAGTAGCATAGGTTAATGAAAACTGGAATTACACTGAAGCAGAATATCAGTTCTTCCAGAGGAGATTAACAGAATTGATTGAAACGTAATTCCAGATATTAAAGAAAAGACTTATGAGTTATTCAGGAACAGAGGAGGTTAACAGAAAATGCTTTGAGAGAGATATTCATGCCATTGGCTGTATAAAACATCAATTTGATAATATTTCTTCATTTCAAGCTCAACTTATTTTTCTTATTACCTTAATTTTGCCAGGTCCAATGATCTCAATTTTCCTTATCTTTTAATAATACTTCAAACCTAATTTTGTAAGTATTTTAATGTAGGCAGATACCAATGTAGGCCCTGAGTCAATATGTATGCTCTCGGTTTAATTTCTTTGATTTTATGGTGTATATTTTCTTACAGATTAGTGCAGTACTATCTATATACGCAAGGATTATCATGTAAAATGACCACTGCTTTGGTGAGATAATTTTAACCATCTGTGGACTGCCACAGTTCAAAGTTAAAATAAAACCTATTAAATATAATAATATAAATAATTCTTGGTGCAAACAATTATTGTTTCCCTTAAGTAAAATGAGCATCATTATTGTTTGAAAAGGATCATTTAATAAAAAATAATTACGTACATAATTGGTTATTGTTATTATATACTTTTAAGACTACTTTTAAGTGCCTATGGGTGTTTTAGCAAGACTAAGAGTAACTAAGTTCATGCACTTAACAAGGTCTAGATCCAGCCCTTTGTTACTATATTTAACTGTGGGTTAACACCCATTATGGAAATTATATTTTTAATGTATAAAAACTGTTGCAAAGCTGTTATTGGTAGCTTGGATTTTTAAGTTCTGTGCATACAAAGAAAACTATCATCTTAAAGAGAATACAACATTGGGCCGGATCCAGAACAACGTCCGTCAGATGCCGATGACAGTTACTGCTCATGCGTAGTAACTATTTTATGTAATATATGTAACGTTTCGTTACGTAGATTGCGTATCTGCGGTCTTTAAGACAACATATACGTTATATAACAATATATAAGTTACGTAACAAAACGATAGATAGATTATGTTAAATAGTTACCAAGCATGCGCAGTAACTGTCATCGGCATCTGACGGATGTATTTCCGCCGAGGGACGTTGTTCTGGATCCGGCCCATTGTTCCTAACATTTCCATAACAGAGGGACCAAAGCCACTGAAATAATCTCAACCACCTGAGCAGGAGAGTACTGGGAAATGATTTCAAAATCTCTCTGGAAGAATATATCCCCTTACCAATGTCTCGACTGCCTAAATTGCCACCAACAATCTTAGCCATGTGTTTCAAAACTTGGGTACATCACAATCACAAAAAGATACTCACCATTGGAACATCTGTGATCTTGTTTGATTTTTCTCTCCATGTCTCCATTCAAGCATTGTAGTCCCTCCTAGAGATCCTAATTTACTTCATAGCTAACTAATACACACAGCAAAAAAAAGAAGAAAAAAATGGACACGTTTAACACAGTACAATAGAGCAACAAAAAGGCCTAATTCTCAAAAATTGGGTTGCTAAGCTACTAATATCATTAAGAGCTTAATGCTCATAAACAATATAGGATCCTTGTCTAAATTACCAAAAGGTGTTGCTTAGCACCTCTAAATAACACAGGGCCTAGTGACAGCAAATATCACATTATCAGTTGTGGTAGCGCCAACATCACATTTTGGGTCCTTATGACCTTCAAGATATGAAGATGGTGCCTGGGATCTAACGTGGATTTACTTCCATGGTCTGCATAATGCCAAGCTTGAGAAGCAGCAAGGGCAGGATAATGCTCTTTTACTTTCCTCACTGTCTCTTTGTACCTCATGTAGCAAGTACCTACAAACACATGTCATACTAAAACATAGGAGTCAGAAAGAGTTGATAATTTTAAGCCTATGCAGCAAGTTCATTTCCAAAATTGAAATGCATTAAATCCACACTGACCTATATTTGTATTTTTTACCAACATCACTATGATAGATAATATGATAGTAAGAGAGCTAGATAGATAGGGATCTGTGTGGTGGTACTACCTCTCTGCCTGGGATTTCCTTGGATTGAAAGATTCAAGTTTTGTATCCTGTGATTATTTATTTATGTTTCTTTGTATTAGTGTTGTATTATGTATTCTATAAATCTTGTTAGTGCTGTATGTTTGGTGTCTTTATTGCAGCTTACCATGCAAGTCATGATGCAGTGAGTCTGGTTGTATGTCAGATGGACTACCTACTTTGGAGATGATTTTATCACTAGCAGTCAGGTGAATCCTGTAGCTAGTCTTGCTGTTTCTCCTCATTCCTTAAAGTTGATCAAGGAGATAGGGTGATTCTAAAGTGGATGGCGGTGAAAACAATGTAAGAGAAGCGGGAAGACATGTGCCATCTGCTATAAGTCCCAATGATATAATTGATGCCCAGAGATTTAAGGGCAGCTGTACATCATTGCAAATGATGTGGGCTATACCATTTCATGGGCAGCAATGACCGTGCGTACCTGGAGGCTGGTAGCTGCAAGTATGATTGCAGAGGCAGGGAGAAAGAGGCATTGCCACTGCTTAACCAGGCTGTTCTCATAGTTGGAGAAGAAGAATAGCTGGACTAAGAGGAGGTGTTTTAGTTAGCAGCTCCACAATAACACTATTAACTCTCTCTTCCAAAAGTAAAAGTTTATAGAGAGTGGCAAGGGTTTGGTTCAAGGCCTTGGAAGTGTGTGAACTTCTGCCTTCAGACAAGTTAGTGGATGATTAAAGGCTGGAGTTGGTGCTAGGTCTCGAGCTCAGAGCTCGGAAGATTTTGGAGCAGGTTGGAGGAAATATGATGTGGTGCCTAATGTGTTTTCTGCTGCAGATTCTACGATTCCTTTATTACGCAGTGTGTAAATTAAGTTTAAAATATATATATATATTTTTTTTCTAATGGTAGATCAGTTATTTAATATAATCACTGTCAAACTTGCTTTACTTGCAAGAAAACAATTAGTAAATTGTGAACAATGAAAGAATAGGTGACGGTAGGTCTTTTGCTGTTGAGGTTGTTGATAAAATTCCAGGTGCTAATATTTGTTTGTGCTAGTATTGATTTGACACATAGAACCATATTCACACTTATAAGCAGCTACTTCTTATGTACAGTCTTTTCTGTAACTACCTATTACATATACATAGTAGGTAATTTACACAATCTACATACCACTTAGGTACGTAGATTAACTCTGTGCAGTCTTTAAAGACCGCACTGAGTAGTTTAGGCAAAAGGAGGCGTGTGGTTTTAGTCAGAAGTGGGAGGCGGGAGGGATTTAGATCAGCTGGGGACGACGTGGGGGGGCTTTCTCTGTGCGTATTTTCCTTCTTAAGAAAGTTACTTAAGGAAGCCCTATGGCACTCTTAAGTGACATAAGGATCCTAAAAACTGGGGCAGGTCGAGGGGCAGTACTGTCTGCACTGTACTGTCCCCTCTTAATTGTGAATACAGTCCATGGTGTTCACACTAGTATGATAGTATGATAATTCATAGAAGCATTTTTACATTTACAAGTGCCTCTCTACTGCCCTGCAGGATTTTCTGAGCCTTATTGGACTTGAATAAATCAAAGGTTTAGGATTTGGTGTTTGTGTTGGTTATTAAGAATTTCTAGATAGAGTTTTAAGAGTGGCACAATAGAGTGCAGTGGTAATATATAAGGAACGTTGTACATTTTATTGGGCGATCGATAAGTTTTTAAATCCTAAAAGTGATGTACATCTATATACATTTCCTTTGCCAACATTTATATTTCCTTTTCCAACATTTTTTAAGTTTAGAATAAATGTATAGTTTAATATGGTATATAAAATTTATAAAGTTGGAAGAAAAAACTTTGTATTTTTATTAAATGGTTTGAATGCATCAATTGATAGGGAGTTTAGATTAATACTAACACTATGCTGTCAGTACACTCATTAATCATATTACAGCGTATATCTTTATTTCTTTTGGAAAGAAGAAACATATATCAAGTACTATTTTTAGTTAACTGAAATAGAAACATAAATCCTCTTCAAACACAGGATGAATTTCATGATGATACTGTATTTTATGTACATGTGAAATGAGACAGTTGGGAGATACAGTATTTACAATCTGCTATCAAAAACTTTCTGTGCATTTTTTTTATCTTTTATAACTGATTCTGAAGGAATGTCTTTATTCCTTTACTGATGGTGCAAACAGAGGGATTATGAAACATTATGTTAGGCTCCATGGCTCTGTTCTTCTCATAAATCAAAGTATGCCTGAGGAGCAACCTAGTGTGAGGGTTATATATCATTTTCTGATCCAACAGTTCACATTTGTCACAAGCAGAGCAAACAATCTAAGTGCATTAAAACTATCTAAGAATGGAAACAATAGAAAGATAGATAGATAGATAGATAGATAGATAGATAGATAGATAGATAGATAGATAGAGATAGATAGATAGATAGATAGATAGATAGATAGATAGATATTTGTTTTAAGAGTGTTGTAAGACAACGGAGAAGAATAAAATAAAAGCTTGGAGGACTGTTATCTTTTATTTGTTGTAGGCTTCACTTTGGTAAATCATTGTTTATCACTATGGAGTTATACAGCATTCTTTAAGGTGATGACTGAACAAGAGAAAAATGCAGCAATACCGTAAATGTATTGAAATTTAAGCGGCATAAAATCTTTGTTTAGCGACAGACCATCATGCGGCAGTTGAATGGTTGAATGCAGTCTCCATTTTTTACAGCAACGGTGCTGCGGTTACTGGAGTTACTTACCTAACCCTACCCTTAACCCTCCCTAACCCTCCATTTCCAGCAGCCTAACGCTAACTTTCTCCTTCAGCCCTAATCTTCCACTTCTTGAACCCTAGCCCTAACCGTCCATGTCCAGCAGCCTTAAAAAATTAAAGGAAATATGGAAAACGTTGATAAAAATTTTAAAAAGAAATTAATAAAGTGAAAAAAATAAAAGCAAAAATATAATATAATGATGTGAAATCATTTTAAATATTTGTTCGCCACCTCCCCACCATTGAATTATCTCCATTATGTAATGGTATAATTGTTGGCAACTAATTATATCTGTCTCTGTCAGGGGAATACAGAAAACTCTGTTGGGGTGGAGGGGTAGGTGCAGTGTGGTGCAAGTACACCCCCTACACACAGCACAAGTTCCTTTCTAATCCTGATCGACACCATGAATCATTCATATCATACACCTCCTACAAAAGCTGGGCCAGCTCTCTCTGACAGCTGTAGTAGGCCCAGTGCCCACTAGCATCTCCACAGGACCTAGTGGCCTCTTACAATTCACTATGGCTTAGCACCCTTAAACTACCCAAGGCTGAATGCCCTTATATATCCAAGGGCTTAGCGCCCAGGTCTAAAATGAAATCTCAACTACTTATAAAGTGTCAAGATGTTAGTATAATATAATATAAAGATTTGCTCTTTTTACTTAATCTGAAAAGGAGTCTGGAGACAAACGTGACCTGCAGGTAGGAGTCTTTGCATACACAGTGTTCTTTTGTTTAGTTGTAAATCTTATCCTGCTGCAAAATAAATTCAGCTTTGAATAAAATGCTTGCAAAAGCATTGGCCACAGGCACTATTTTAAACGGATCACAATTGCACAGTTATTTTTGGAGCTCAATTCTAGTTGTGATTTTGTAGTATATGCATTGGCTTTCCATATATTGGCCAGTAACCAGCATGCCTATTAGAAATTTTGTTTCATTTACAGTATAGGCCGGATCCAGATTTTATAAAAAGAGTTGACTTATGTACACTACGTACGTAAGTCAGCTCTGAATAGCACATGCGCAGTACCTGTTCCTCCACAACAGAATGCTGCTGCCTGATGCTGCATTCCACGGGAAAATCAGCTTCCGCAATGGGGACAGGGTCACCCAACATGAGCCCTGAGTGGCCTTTGGCAATTAAATCGTACACTAAGGGCTGGGTTTAGCCCTTAAGTATGAAATGCGGATTCTATGTACTTAATTTTTTAGTAAATCAGGATTCAACCCTATGACTTAAGTAAGTGCTTGAAATTAGTTAGTCCTGGGCTAAACCATGTTGATTGCAGGGGAGTCATATTTTATCTGTTGCAAACAGTATTAGAGTTGAGAAGAGATGTTTCCTATCTGGTCAGTATCTGTGTGCAGTAAGCTATTCAAAGATATATCCCTGCATGCAAAGATTACAATTAACTTGACTCCCCCTGCAATCAACATGGTTTAACCCAGGCATAACTAATTTCAAGCACTTACTTCAGTCTGGATGCATTCTAGCCCAATGTGTGACAACCAGCAGTGATTTTGAAAAGCGTCAGATATTAAATATTGCTCTTTATATTTTTGACAATATATACCATTATTTCAAAAATTCTTGAAAAAAAGTACCTTTCATCAAATTCCTCTTGAGTTCTTGTAGGACAAGGAGCTATATCTGAATGAAATTATCTTGCTCCTGAATATTTTTAGCACTATAAATGATATTCATAAAGATTTTTAAGTGCTTCTAAATGCAGTGTTACATTTTATAGTCTTATTTAGCTAAATTCTTTGTTTACACATTCCAATATTTCTATCATTTTATAGAGGAAATAAATAATAAACATTAGCAAACAATTTAATATACACTATATATGTGTTATTAATAATTACTTTAATAATCTCTTTCTCTGTAGGCATGGTCCTTTGAGTGTGATTTGGCTCACAGTATTTCACCCTTGCTTCCATAAAAATGCGTACATAAAATTATAACTTGAGCCCATATTAAAGATAATCCATCAACAAAGCAGAAATGATTGTTCTACACTTCAGTGAATTCTTCAGATTTTTTTTATTTTATTATTATTACTCTGCGTATCTATGTCTCCAGTAAAAAATGCTAACCAAATAAATATCACGTCTGCATTTTTACTTCCAAAAGTATTGGAATAAACTTATGTGCTAAATTATTGCCTTTAGTCATTTTGTTAAAAGTTTGGCTTTGCTTTTAGTCACTATATTCTCCCTAGCTGCGGTTTCTTCTCTGGCATGCTCAAAATTTGCCGATGCAGCACTGACTGCAAAACTCTTTTGCTTTTTGCTTGATTTTTAATAAGTTATATGGAGCTTACAGATATATAGTGAACAAATTAAATTTTTCTAACTATTTTATTACATTAAAATATATAGTAGTGTAAAATATAAGTTTGCCAGTTATGTTGTGAAATGTATATAATTGAAATAATAAACAATGGACAAATGTGAGTATGAAGCTATTTTAATGCATGTAAACATACAATGTTCATAGAGGCAAATAACTAGGGGCAGGTTCCGACCTCCAGTCATCAGCCGAACGCTGACTGTAGAATTTGAATGATATTCTGGCATTGTGCATGCCAGATATAACGGTAAGTAAATCTGTCAGTCAGAACAGTGCATCCCCTCCAGCCGCCTAAACTCACCTCACCCTGATAAAGTGAGCGAAACGCGCGTCGGGGCGAACACGTTCAGCGGCTCCTGAGTACACCGGGATGCCGCCTGTCTCCTTGCATTGAGCCACATTTGGGTAACTATGAGGCTGCTAGCCTATAGATAGGGACAGCCGCCGGATTATAGATAGATATCTGTGGCTCTATTACCATTACCCATTTGTCCTATTTACTTGATTTGTTGCAAGTACTGATGATGATATCTGCTATTTTTATATACATATATTTTTCTATGTGATGAAACTATAGACAGATACCTTTAGACCCATTATATGTTATTTTGCACTTCTATCATGTCTATTCATTATGTTTATTGATGATGACCATTTTTGTACTTGATTGTATGTCTATTATGGTTACATATAATTGTTAGGGAGATTTGTATCTTTCTACATATTTTCGCTGGGAAGGTTTTTTCTCTTTTTGTGCTTTTGTGATTTCTTAAAATTGTGATAATAATGTAGATTTTTATAATTATAGTCCTTTTATTGAATATAATAGAGATGAGATCTTATGGCTGTGCATCATAAATAGTCCTGCTTTTTTCTTCCTTGACAAAATTTGCTAATACAGTCTTTAATAGAACTATTGGTGGCACACTTATTATTTTTATTATATTTATACCTGTGCAACACTTTTTTAATGCTATTTTAATGCATGCAAACATACAATGTTCATAGAGGCAAATAACTAGAGGCCAGGTCCCGACCTCCAGCCATCAGCCGAACGCTGACTGTAGAATTTGTCTGATATTCTGGCATTGTACATGTGCATGCCAGATATAACGGTAAGTAAATCCGTCAGTCAAGACAGTGCATTCCATCCAGCCGCCTAAACTCCGTGAGGTGAGCGGGGGGAGGGAGGGACATGGTAATGTTGCAGATGGGGCAGGGTTTTAGGGTTTTTCTGCAGATCAATGGCTGTACGGACCGCTTAAGGCCTTATGGCAGCATAGACCAACTAAAGTGTTCACTCCCCTCTTCTGTGCAGACTGTCAGACATGTAGTAAGGTCAGGATCTGGTCCCAGATTATTGTGTGTGGCTGGCAGGTTAGACAGCAATGTCCTCTGCCAGCAGTGGAGGGGAGGTGGGCCATGGCTGTCAGGCTACAGCGTTAAATAGTCAGCTACTGGCAAGTTATTTAAAAACAGCGCTCAGGTCTCATAGACTGATAGCTGGGCACTAACTAACCTGACAGCCGTTGACAGCTATCTACACATATGCGGGTGGTGACCACACTGCACATACACTTGATCAAAAGGTGGAGGTACAGTTCGAGTTGCCCTCATCCAGGTGTCTGTCAGCCCCCTTGCTATGGGTCCTGGCGTTGCCTACTTCCGTCTCTGATTCAAATATTGAATCAATATTGAACTGCAAAATTCAGAACTTCACACTTTTGAGAAAGCCTTGGGTCATATTTTCTATTGTTATTAATGTAATTAAAATATATCTTTCATTAACTATTATAAGAATACTGCAGCAACATTTACAATAGTGCCTTCAATATACATTTACTGTGTGTGTGTGTGTGTGTGCGCGCACGCGAGTGTGTGTGCGTGTGTGTGTATCTTATAAAGCTTTTGTTTAAAAGTGATTTTTCTTTGCTGCCCAGTGTCTACTGTGGATTGATTCATCTCTCTATCAAATTTTATTTTAACTTCTGAAGCATTAAATGGTCTCTGAAAACGTATCTTTTCAAGGAAGCTTAGCCAATTTACCAGATATAATATCAATGTCTACCACAAGTACCATGACATCTTCTCCCAGGTGTACAACACAAATAATTCTATTAAACTACCTCATCATTTCCTTAGAGGGACAACATGTATCAGGAACAACTGAGCAATACTATTCTGTCTATTTCCAGTGCAGTAACAATCTGTGTTGATGGGATTCCTTTACATTCCCCAAGTGATGACTCTTACTATAAAAAAAAAAAAGGTCACCGCTAATATTGGTAAAATCTGAACTTGGACGTATTTGTTATGTTATTAATCTCCTGCAAGGCTAATTTTTAAGTAAATGTATCTCGATTCACTATATTATTTACCATCTTATATATTAATTAATTAAACTGTTCATCCACCAGAGGCAGCCAGACCTAATGAATCCTGGGGCCCCAACCAAATATCTGAGATGCACGGTGTGTCCAGGCACCCTAAAATGGCTGCTGTTCTCCATTTTTAATGTGATTTTATGCAAGCGTGTTATTCATACTGTGTAGAACCAGAGGTTTAAGGCCAAGACATGCCGATAAGGCAGCTTGGTGGGAGCAGAGGACACTAACATGCTAGCTTATACTGTGCATATGTGGAATGTAGAAATTAGTTAGATAAGTAGTACCAATTAACTTGCTTGAAACATGACTATAACCTAATAAGGTAGTGAGTTTCGGCTCTGTTGTTGTTGAGGTATAAAAGACTTGGCACGAAGTCAGTTTGCTGGCTATATACGTGACTGATCTGACTTAATGCAGGAGTGAAACCAGAATGGAAGCTGCTCAATCAATTTATTAAGTAAAAGTTAAACAGGTGCAGGAGTGACCCGGGCTTTGAACCTGACTGATTGCAGAAGTGACCCAGGCTTTGTACGTAACTGACCTGACTGAGCTCAGAAGTGCCCGTCGACCTTTACCAGCTCAACAACAATCGAGATAGGGGCCCCTGGAAACCTGTTGATCATTATCAAGCAATAACTATCAGCTGAAGCTAAGTATTATTCATGTATTCTGCTTAATTCTTTATTAAATACTATAATTTATAAAAATTGTCTTGTGTGGTATCATTTGACTCTGGGTATTTACCGAACCTTAAGTTCCACCGGTAACACATGGTAATGAGGGTTCTATAGGACAGAACAGTGGATACTTCTGAGTGACCTCTAGGTCTGTAGCACACCACATTTTAATCTTACGTTTTGTAATCTTTTTTTTTTAGATTATATTTTATAATATTTTTCATATTTTAATCTAAAAATTTTGACCCATTTTTTAATCATTTTTTAATCTAAAAATTTTGACCCACACATGATGATGATGTACTTCTGGAATGTGAAAGAAATATGTTTAACTTTGGAGGCACTTCCTATAACTGTGAGGCTGCCAATAAACCAGTGAGTACCACTACCACTCACTGTAATCAAGGTAATATAGGCTTTAAAGTGCAAAGTGTGTAAATGGCACCAAAGGTATATGAATTCAAACAATATATCTAAACTAAAATGTATCTGAAATATGTCTAAACCAAAGGAAAATGAATTTAACAATATATCTAAACTCATAAGTGTCCAATAAAATGACAAGTGAAATAAATGTAACTATTTAAATGAAATGAAAGGTGACAGGTCAAACCAATGATTAATCACAATAAAATACGGTGTAGAAACAAGTGGAAAAAGTTAATAAAATTAAGTTATTTTTCAAATAGTAAATAGAGTGCAAAAAAATTTATAAAGTCAAGTTATTTTTCAGATAAATAGTAAAGTGTAAGTGTGCATAGAGAAAATAGTTAAAAAGAATGGGGAATCCAGTTAAACGAGGGAAAAAATGTATCAAGGTTTAAAATTCATGTTAGGGATTTAAGACAAAAATGTGGGGACAGACAGCTGTAGAAGCAAGATGACTGCATGCTGTGTCTGTATCCTAAGGGCAAGTAGTGACTAATGAAGTTCAGGTAATGTATTCAAAAAGAGGCAGTATAAAGTAGATTTTTCCATTCTGTGTTTGTACTGTTTGTGGGCTTGTCTGGGAGCAGCAGCTGAGAGGGGAAGTTGTTCCACAGCAGCCATTTTGGAGGCTTTAAGGGGCATCTCCCGAGGTAAGTTTGGCTCTCAATTTAAAAACACACACACACACACACATATATATATATATATATATATACATACATACATACATATGACCCAACATTGGGACTCTCATTGTTAGAGTTAGGACCACCATATACAGAAAGGCCTTGACGGTGGCTGGTGGCTTATCATATACTGGCGTAAATATGTGTAATGGACATTTCTGTGTTTTATTTTACAGATACGGTATAGTCTGTTACTGGTTTATGGCAATGTTGCTGGGACTATTTTTTTCCCTTGTTTCTGTGGCGAGCAGATTAACCCCTGCCTTTCATGCACCTTTTTGCAATTACCTCGAAATTGATTGAGCAACTTCCATTCTGTGCCTTTACTCACATAACTTATGGCATTAAAAAAATACAGTCATTTATTAGGTTGACTTACTTATTTTCTATTCTGGTCACTAGGGGGCAGCCTTTTATTTAAATGATGACGTCGGGTACACTCTGGCCTCTGACGTCATCATTTAAATAAAAGGCTGCCCCCTAGTGACCAAATGGTCATTAGGAGCAGTACCAAAGCCGAGGAGGAGCCAGTGAGCACCATGTCAAGAGCAGAAGAGCTGGAGCTGAAGACGGGGAGTCCACTTCCATGAACCGGAATGGATACTTCAATCAGCCTAAGAAGATTCAACACTTCAAGCAACTATTCCCAAGAAAGATGACCGAAAACAGTGAGTCCAAAAGATTTTTATTACTTTTTTACACATGACACTATACATCGCATTACACTTAGCATAGGACACAGGACCAATGGAGGTAAGTGGACACAATAGGGGGTAATATTAGTTAGGGAAAAGGTTTTTTTTAACATGTACACATGGTAATGTTTATTGTCATTTTTTCTGCACACACAAATTTTTTTTTACATACAGCTCACAGCGCAGCATGCTTAGAAACCTTAGCATGCTGACGCTGATACAGCTAAATGGCTAAGCAATGCTTAGCCATATGGGGCTGATTCAGAGATGCAATTGCGAAAAGATCGCAAATATACGCATCTAATGTTAAGATCCTAGCAGGTTCCAGCTCACTGCTTAAAGAGTCACTCCCCTTGCAAACAGCAGTGGATCTTAAACTTAGACCACCATTGACTAGCCCTAACTCTACGCTGTCATTTGGGATCTTAAGTGACGTGGTAGCGTTCATTTAAGATCCTAAGTGTCAGCCCGCGCCCACTTTCCCTCATTTCCCTGCCTCCCCCCGCCCATTTCCATGCAAATCCTTAAGATCTTAAAGATTCGCTGCACTTAAGATCTTAAGTGCTTGCGTGCGATTCAAACTTACGCTCTTAGCGAATTTACGCTCCTAACCGCTACGTAAACGGCATTGCACTATTACTACGCATGCGCAGTTTTGCGAATTTTCTAGGATCTTAAATATACACTCCTAAGTGCCGTGGAAATCGTATCTCTGAATCAGGCCCTTAGTTCTACCAGCACAGCATGCCTAAGGCTTTCAAGCATGCTGCAAGGGAAGATTTTTTTAAACTCACGTGAGTTGCCGCGATTTTGTCAGGGTTAAATCGCGGTTCTTCTCAATAGAAAAGCACCGCGATTTACCCCTTTCAAACTCACAGCATCTCGTGAGAGTTTGAAAAAATGGCATTAAAATCGCAGCTTTGTGAATTCCATGAATTCACGCTGCAAATCACATAAAAATCGTGGCGAGGCGCTGCAATTTGATTTTCAATGAAAAAATTGCGCTTAGTAAATAGACCCTTAACAGTTTTACCTTGGAGAGTTTACTCACCTTTCCCGTGGTCCGGTGAAGCCTTGGGTCCTGCGGCAGCGCTGTTTCCAAAAACGGGTGAGTATGCCAATCGGTATACTCACCTATTCTGAAAATAAAATTCTAAAATGGAGGGGTTTTGGAAATAGGGACACCCGAAAAGAAACTTTCAGATGTCCCTATTTCTGGATTCTTTCCTTCTTTGTGGGGACTGCTACCATTTGAAATCATGTTGTAAACGCTAAACGTTCTTATAGTATTTATAACATTATTTCTATTTTTAAGGGACTTACCAGAATTTCAGGATATCAGCAAGTGTACATCTGAATAAAAATCAAATATATTCATGTTAAACAGAAAATATGCTTCTTAGGTAAATGTCATATGTCATTTCTTTTCTATTATTAAATGATTCTGTTTTGGTAGTCATGATAATCATTACCAATATTCCAAAATGAATATTAGTGGAACTATAATATAACAACTCACTTGAACATAATTATTTACAATCTATATAACCCAATACAAAAAAAGTTTCCTAATTTTCTATGGAACAATAAATAATTACATGCAAAGGTCATGTAGTGCAAGATTAATAGCATTATTTTCTGTATATTTGTATTACTTAGTATTCTTTTAAAAAAGATACATTTTTGTTGTATTTTACAAGTGTAATATAAAGCCTCTTAATAAAGATGTAAAATATATCCACATTAATCTCCAATAATGGGAAAAAAAATAAGTGAATTTTATTAGGTTGCATTCACTGCTCACTGTGGACTTTAAGTTGTACTGCTAAATTATTTACAGCCACAATAAAAGTGTTGTTTATATCCATATTCACTTCTTATTCCTGCCTTGCTTGCAATGACCTTTAGGATAATAGCCTACAGGCATAACAGATAACTTGATGTGTTTTTAGACACATTGGTCCTGATTCAGGGATGTAAGCAATTTAATCTCAATTTGTGATTACAATCAGATACAGACAAGGTACTAGATATTGTACTCCTGTTTACAGACATATGTATCTTTCTGAATCCTGCATGGACACCTAGGAATCGTTAGTATCATAAAAATATGTACATTTAAAACTATGTAGACAATTGATACAAATAAAAAAAATGATTTCATAAGCTTGCAATAGTTAGAGATATGGGACAAGATTTAGAGTTGTGACTAATGCTGGTCATACACTGGAGTGATTATCAGCTTGATCCAACAATTATCGTGGATCGGGCCAAAAATCGCTCTAGTTAGTGGCCAGGATCAATTTTTTTAATGTCAAATAAATGCACCAAAAATGCTCTAGTAAGATTATTGTATTATTTAACTTGCTTAATTTAGCACCTGATAATTTAAGGGAACCAATTAGCTTTCTAAATGGCTCCCTATTCTTTTAGTGCCTCCCTCCACTGGTTAGCTGAACCTGCACTGTGTGTGGTGTGCCTTTAAATCCTCGATGTCCGATTCTTTGAACACACCCCCTGATGAAGTCTGTAATGACGAAACGTGTAG
>WWET01000828.1:104502-121206 GCA_011038615.1 Limnodynastes dumerilii
GCCATACGTTCCTGTGCGAGCGTATGGCCCCTTCCTTATGCCGGCTGAAGTTAGGGTAGCCTTCAGCCGGTGTAAGGAAGGGGCCATACACCTGCACAGGGGGAGTGTCAAGGTAAGTGAACGCCGATACGCCTTGCTTTAGTAAGCACAGCGCATCGTTCAGGATCAGGCTCAATGTCCCAATAGTTATGGACCTGACTGTACATTAAAAAAAAAATCTAAAAGTGCTGTCATTCGAAATAGAGATAACTGAATAGCAAGTTTTGTCTGTCACACATCCCACCTATTGTAATAAATACAGTGTACTATCCCTACTCATTAATGCTAATAGCTATGCTTCACTCTATCTGGGCCTGTATCTCACCTTTCCTGAGGCTACATAGAAAAAGGGATGGATCACGATTTCGGCAATCCACAAACTCTAAAGACAGCTCCTTAATATACAATTAACCTCCCCCCGCCCAGAATTAGATTGAAGAGTTTGACATCCCATCTGTGTTTTTGATACCGAGAATATATGACGCATGTTTCGCCGATTCAAGGTCTTTTTCAAAGATGCCAATGCATATACTGTGGACAGCGTGTATAAATAGGTCACAACAAAAGTCATTCACACAATGATTGATCACAAAATTAAATGCATATGTGGGGAATAAATTATACACATCTAACCTGTTGTAGTATACATCATTTTATATTTGTATCATATTGTTAAAATAGAATATATTGCTTCATTCATATGAGATACATTTTGAATATTTTCATACATTTTATTAATTTCATGTCTACTGGAGACATATTGGCAAAAGGTAATTAACCCCTAACTGTCCTGTGTCTCATTGATAGAAAGCAATCACTCTAGTTAATTTAAGTCTGTAATAATTTAAGTTTTACTTGATAGAATATAAAATGATGTCACATTCGTATTAAACACAATTTTGCAGATACTATGCATATTCAATGTCTCAATAAATCAAGGGCAATCACATTAGTAAATCCAAGACCGTAATAGATCAAGTTCATCAGGTTTGAAACATATGCAATATATTTATGTATGCTCTCTTCTTACAAATTTAAATTTTTAATTTAAATTAATGGTCACTTGCAAATAAGTTGTACATGGGAAATAGTTGTTCCGATACCCACTAACATAGGCTTAACAATAAAGAAGTCTTTAATTATACTTAAGAAATTACTTGTTAGGAATACCTGATGACCTCATACTCATGTTCAGAATGGGTACATACATATACATATGTCACCCTTAACTTGTAAAATAAAACCAGACAAATGTTTAGGATTAGAGTCATGATATTTTAAAAAATGTCGGGCAACTGGAGTTACAATCTTACATTTTTCTTATATTGTTCCAATAATCTTTGTTTAAAGGGTTTAAAGTTGTTTTCCCCATATAGTATAATCCACACACACAAAACAGGCTATAGACCACAATGCAAGAATTGCAATTAGTGATTTCCTTTCATTTGTGGGTTTGATTAAACCTATCCATAACTTAGGAGGTCTTATGTCCAAAGGGACAAACTTTGCATGTCCCGTAAGGGTAACAGCCCGTATATTTTGATTTTATAGGGGGCCACAAGGTAAAATTTTGACTTCCTGTATAATAGCATCTGATTTTAACACTGATATATATGTTTATTTAAAATCTGAGTGATCAAGGGAGCTTTATTTACGAAATTTCCAATGTAACAAATTTATTGGCAATCGTTAGTTTAATGCTTGGGATAGATAAGAGATTCACGTAGGGTATCGATGGCTATGTGATAAGCCCTTTTCAATAACCTCATTTTAGTAGACTTTGTTGGAGTTCTTTGTCCTGAATCTTGAAATTTTCAAGAAAAGAGCAAATTTTGCGTATGCGCAAATATTCTTCTTTCAGAATATTGTGAGTCATGTTATTATGGTGAGCACTAGAGTGATGTAAGATCTTATCTGTAAGTGGGCTTATAGTTATACAGCCCAGGGAATAGCTCTCTATCATTACATCAAGGAACTCAACTTCCCTCTGACTATATTTTTAAGTCAATTTTAGATTCAGATTATTAGAGATGAGCAAATCAATGAATTCTAGCAACATTTGCAACTCACCCTGCCATAGGAGCAGGATGTCGTCAATGTACACAGCCACAAAAGGACATGTGAAGTATGCCCTCTGTGAATGTCCACAAAGACGACCTCCTCCTCCCACAGACCAAGAAACAGGTTGGCAAACATAGGGTACATGCTGTGCCCATCGCTGCTCCACATAACTGTAAGAAAAATTATTGTTAAAGGTAAAGTAGTTCCTCTTTAACACAAATTTTAACAGATCCAGATTCTCACCAACTCTGGAATCCAAGAAATATATCACAGCATGTAAGACATGGTCATGGCCAATACTTGTATATAAGGATTCGACATTAGATGAGCAAGTAGATCAGGTTGTATCTCTAATGAATAAAGAAAGTGTAAATACAAATTCACGCAACATAAAATCAACGTATTTACTGGCATTTTCCATAAGGAATAGATTTCGCAACACAATCAGTCATCCTGGTGGAGTAACTGTATCCTTAAGGACTTTTGGTACAAATAAATGCAAGCTACTCATGGATGTTCACATAAGAGACATTTTTCAATCTTATTGGAAATAATCCCTTGCATTTTGGCAGATTGAATTGTATATCACTTTGAAATCTTCAGTGGGATTGGACAATAAACATTTATAGCATGACCTTTCTTCCAGTTGACATCTTGCCACTCTTATATACATGCCCTGTGGCCAAAAGACCACATTGCCCCCTTTATCTGAGGGCTTTATCACTATGTCCTGCCATTCTTTAACATCTTTTAATGCCGCTAACTCCACTTCAGATAGATTGGATTGATATATTTAGGGATTCATGACAAAATTGTATAAATCCCCAGTCACAAGTTCTTTATGTACTATCAAAGTCAAAAAGTTAACCAGATCAGGGAGGAAGGAAGACTTATGTTTCAGGGGTTTGATCTACAATATCGGAAGATAGTTCTTCCAAGGCTCTCAGCGCTTCTTGCTCTTCTAGATTCCACATATTATTCAAAGCTGAGTTACAACATTGACTAGATGTGCCCACAGTGGATCCTTCCTCATCCGTAGATTCAAATTCAAATTTTTAAGACCAGTAATAAAATATATGTTTTAACTTATTTTTTCGTACCCAGCAGTCTCTTGGTTGTGCTTTATAAGTTGTGTGCTCAAAATGGTTTTGCTGTAACATGAGCTTACCTCAACTTAGGTGTGACCATGTTTTTTCTTTAAATGTCTATCTTTTAATCATTTCAGTAATATCTTTTGACCAGGT
The DNA here is from genome assembly GCA_011038615.1 of Limnodynastes dumerilii. Classification (NCBI taxonomy): domain Eukaryota; kingdom Metazoa; phylum Chordata; class Amphibia; order Anura; family Limnodynastidae; genus Limnodynastes; species Limnodynastes dumerilii. Next base: position 107,847 of record WWET01000828.1, read on the forward strand.
CAAATTGCAAAATGTGGGCGCTTTCCCACTATGACTGCGGAATAGTTGGCATTTCAGTAGAACACGTTAGCTAAAGGCTTCCAGCATGCATTCTTATGATACAGACTTCTGTCCAGTGTTGAGGTGGGACGACCCACCATCCATACTGCATGTATGCATGGTGGTAGGGAGGCTATATGCAAATTGTATAGTAAGTGCTTGGTTAAGCTCTTACATTTGATTCTCAGCTACACCTGTCTCCATTTATATGGGGCCGGTTTATAACATTTAAGGTAGGGTTCTGGGTACGGAATTCAGAATAATGTGCCCAGGAAGCATGGTGATCTCCGACCACTGTGGCAGCAGAATTCTGGATCCTATTCTTTATTGCCATCTCATAGTTACAGAAGTGCAGACATACCGTGACCATTTCCAGTATACAGTAGCAAGGCACTTTGCAATTAAGTTTGGATCACTATGGAAATTAAACATAGCTGAATTATAAACTGCTTTATGCACAGCTTTACTATGTGTAATTGCGTGTAAATCCAGATCTGCATGTCCATTGCACATCACATTGCTTGCTAGTCCAACACATATACAGTATGAAAGCAGTATATAACAACATTTATGATTTTATTCCTGTCCTGATATTGGCAATAAAAATGATATTGCATTATTTTTTCTATGCAATTTTTGGAATTTCAAACAGGAGGTGTATCACTAAAAAGTGCCATGTAGTCTAACAAGCAGCAGGCCCTCACCCCAGAGTGTCCAGAACTCCAAAAGGGTATACAAAAATATGTAAAAAGGGGTGGTAAAACAGTGCTAAGACCAATACATATAATAAAATAATACAAAAGGATTAGCAACATACAAGTAAAAGGCTCCTAACAGTCTTTTGCATAGAAGAAGTAGCCAAAATCCATTTATAATGTTCCTAGGAACCTCATGCCCCCCAATAGATTAATATAAGGGAGAAAAAAAGGAAAAAAAAAGACATATTGACATGTATTAGGATAAATGAATAGATATATATGATAAAAATAATCTCTATATCCACCATCAATAACAAATAACAAATGTCACATAAAACAAATATTTGGTAAGTATCAAAAGGAACAATCCCCTACCCAGAAAAAGATGTACACAAGTCAATCCGGATAATGCTGTATTGGACGTCCTGGCAGCTGATGACAAAAGCCTCGGGATAGAGCCGACACACTGGGAGGAGGGAGTTCCTGACCACACCAACTAGGCTGACGCGTTTTGGGCACTGCCCTAGCACAGCTGTCTATGTGTAATTGCATGTGAATCCAGATCTGTATATCCATTACACATCATGTTGCTTGCTAGTCAAACACATATTATTATACACTAGGAAACACCATTTTATAAAGTAAGGTATAGTAGTATATAACAACATTCATGATTTTAATACTATCCTGATATTGCCAATTAAAATAATATTTCAATATTTTTTGTATGCAACTTTTGTAATTTCAATTAAATCCAGATCTGACATTTTAATTGAGGAAAGCACAAATCAATCTCATATGAATACATATTTCTAAATCAACATTATATGCTTGTGAATCACCATTTAGATCTTTGTTCAACTTTTATTTGAAAGTTTTCAAAAAGCCCTGTTTCTATTGTGAAAGATGTCATTTTATATTTTATATAATTTTATATTTTTAGACAAGGTTTTTCTTAATATATTACAAAACAGAGTATGGGCCAGATTTAGCTGCAGCTGCAGGTTTGGAAAAGAATCTAGGTGACATTCTCTAGTATGTAATAGAAAAGTGAGAGCTAGAATCTGATTGGTTGCTATGGGCAACATCTCCACTTTTCCAAAGCCGCAGGTTAGTGTGTATTAGTTGTGTATATTTTGGGCCCTAACTCTGTAAGCGCGCCCACTTTCCCTCATCTAAATGCCTCCCCCCGGTCATTTCTATGCAAATCCTTAGGTCCGTATATTTCCGTCGCACTTAGGGTCACATTAGTCTCCGCCCGATTCACAAGTCCGACCTTAAGGCATTTCCGACCTTAACTCCAACGTACGTGGCGTAGCACTATTACTACGCATGCGCAGTTGATGCAAAATCGATCCGACCCTAAATATACGCACGGAACTATCGTTAGTTCCGGATCTCTGAATCAGGCCCATTATTATTAAATATCGGTGTCATTTTCAGAGCAGTCACATATATTTCTTCTCAGAGATAGAAGTGTGTCACCCATATAGAAGAAGTACAGATGTTTAATAGAGCCTAGAGAAACCTTTAGGCTTAACATAGCTTGTTTTCTTTTTTGTGAAATGCCTACGCAGCTATGACATTTTGTTTTCTTTACTTTACATTGTAAAATCAAATAAAGCAATTACTAATAAAAACCATGATTACATATTGTGCGTTTATAAGATTTATTTATCTTTTCTAATATACTAGGTATGCAATAGAAATATAACAAATATATGTCAAAATGTATTTTCCCATTCAAAGCATCTGAGTTATGAAATGCTTAATATCTTTTATGTAAACATGTTACACTAAAAATTATTTTTTTATTACTTGGTCAGTATTTTTTTTTTTGTTTAGTTAAAGTACATTGCAAAAATAAATAGCAATAAATCATAGAGGGTGGCCAGAGGAAAGCACAGAGTTATAGAACATTCTGATCTTTTGGGACCATTTGTAACGGCATTGAATGTTTTGCAGCTAATCAACAGTATTCAATATCACTATAGGGAAACTATTGTATGTAGAGCGAAAGAATGAAATGTCGTCTGTGCAGGCGTTGGGAGGAAAAAATATTAAAACATTTAAAACATTTGCGACAGCTTGTTGACAGGTGGTCCATTATTTCCTTTAGTTGTACAATCTTTAGAGTCAGTATGATTATAGCATAAAAGTAGCTGTGCGTAAAAAAGCATTTTCTGATTCAGGAAGGAAAAGGTTATAGTAGAAATAGTGGGAGGGTTTTGTTCTTAGCAGCAGTGAAGAAAAAAGTTGGAATGGAAAATAGCTATGCGAAATGTAAATTAGGAGGGGAGGTTGTTATTAAGAAAGGAAACACTTTCAATTTCTATCACACTTAGTGCACTGCCAGATAAATGTCATGATGACAACGTTTTCTTAAAGAAGAAAAAAAAAATACTCTGTTCGATTGTATTGAATATTACCTTCAGGCTGCCCTCAAATGGAAACTACTGTCACATTGTAAAGTCAAAGATAAAATCAGCAGTTTGGAAATGCAGCTCTCGCAATGCCCATATCTGGTGAGTGCATGGTGCGGTAACTATTTGATAGAACTGAGCAAACGGTGACTAAAATTATTTATCAACAGAGTTCTAAACGCTCAGGGCTGGCGCAATATGCTAAGTGGGGGAAGCGATACAGACTGGCACTTGGCTGAAGAGGCGCTATGGTGACTGGCTGCTTCCTGTATGAACCTCCATTGCAGTTATATAAAGCAGCTGATAATAAAACTTCTGTCATCTGCTCTCTGTAACTGTAGCAGCAGCTCATACAGGAACTTCCTGTATGGACACAAAAGAGAGACCACCGTGTAGGAAGGGACGCACATGATGGGAATACTAGAAGCTGGAGAGACATGATGGGAATACTGGGAGCTTGAAGCACATGATGAGGAATACTAGGGGGCTAAAGATACATGATAGGGATACTGGGGGGACTGAAGATGCATGTTGGGGATACTGGGGGACTTAAGAGACATGTTGGGGATACTGGGGGGGTTGGAGAGACATGATGGGAATACTGGGAGCTTGAGGCACATGATGAGGAATACTAGGGGGGCTAAAGATACATGATGGGGATACTGGGGGGGACTGTAGATGCATGATGGGGATACTGGGGGGCTTAAGAGTTGGGGATACTGGGGTGTTGGAGAGAAATGATGGGAAAACTGGGGGGGCTGGAGAGACAGGGTGAGGATAATGGGGGAGGGGGTGGAGACTCACAATGCGGATACTGGGGGTTACTGGAGACACATAATGGGGATACTAATGGAGGCTGGAGATACATCATGAAAATACTGTAAGCTGGAGACATATGATGGGAATACTGGGAGGTGAAAACACATAATGGGAATACTGTGAGGTTGAAGAAACATGAAGGGGAATATTGGAAGGCTGGAGACACATGAAGGAGAATATTGGAATTCTGGAAACACATAAGAGAAAATATTGAGAGATTGTATACATGCAAGGGAGAACGTTTGAATGGCTAAATATATTGTACACACAAACAAACTGGATAACAGTAATTGCTCACAAGTCTGTGCTTCTTTTGTATTGTGGTTACAAATGTTTTCTTTTTTTATGACACAAGGAGTCCTTTTTTAACTGCTTTGTGGTTACAAGAATGATGAATTTATTATACATTAGTCAGAAGGATACAATCTGTATTATATGGCGGTCTCTATGGGATAGCGGACACTAGGATAATGTGTGGCAGTTTTTAGAATGAGGTGGCAATCGTATAGCAAAGACTAGAATATTGTTTGTATTGTATAGTAGTGACTATAATTTGCTTTCATTGTGGTTACAAGATTGTATTTTATGACACTTGCATGGATACTATAATTTAAAAACTATAATGGTAAATTGTGGTGGGAACAAATTTAAAGTTTGTAGGGGAGCGCCGAATACCCTAGCACCGGCCCTGTAAATGCCACCTGCACTTTGAATGAATAATGTATGAAGCACTTTGTATTGCATAAATAAAAATGGTATAGATAAGCAATTACCTTCTGTTATGGGTGAGGCCTACCAGGGTGCTGAGTCTAGCTAGGAATCTGGTTTCCACTAAAGCCCCTAATGGTGGGGACAGAATGGACAGGAAACCCCTTGGGGAAATACTAATGTACAAATTCCAACAGAGTATCCCGAAACAGAGAATACCCACAGGAGTGTGAGTCCAGAGTCACAATGAGGATAATAGAAATAATCCTTACTTTTCAAGTTTGCTGCCTAGGTGTTATACTTGACTTTGAATCTGTTTCTAAATTCTGTTGTATACATTTAAAATACATTTCCAGAATATGAAAATATCTCTCACAAGACACAGCTAAAACTCTCATTCATTCCCTAAGCATCCCCTTCATTGAATATTGCAATGCTCTCCTTATTGGATTTCCACAATATAAAATTACCCTGCTATAGTCTATATTGCATGCAGCAGCTACACCAATTTTCCTTGCAAAATGTTTATCTAGAGCTTTTCCACTCTGTAGACCTCTAAACTGGTTACCTGTATACTACAGAATCAAATGCAAAGACGCTATACTACCCTATAAAGCCATAAACAAGAATACACCTGCATATATATCTTCACTTGTCTTAAGATACTGTATATCTCAAATTGTTCTGATTGTTCTCTCAGATCAACACTTCATAAACACTCTAATTCCCGGTTACAGGACTTCTCCCAGGCTACAGCCACTCTCTGGAATAACCTTCCTTGCCCATTAAGACTATCCTCTTCTTTCTAAACTTTCAAGTGCTCCTTTCAGACAAGCTTATCAAATTCTTCAACCTTCTTTTTGCTCTTTATTTATCCAAAAATAACATCTATGACTTGATTGTTAAAAGAGCTGAAGCAAAAGACTGTGGGCCAGATTCAGACCACTATGTGTTTAACATAGGCATGGAGGTCTGGCAGACCGCATGGAAGGGGGGAATGAACTCCCCTGTCAATCCTCTCTCTCATGCAGTTATGGCATCAGTTACGTTCGCTGATCCGCATGGAAGAATTTAAATCTGCCGTAATGTAAAATTTTAATAAACGTCCCATGCGTGATGGGTATGACCTCCCCGTTACACTCAAAGGTAACTTACCCTTAACTTAAACTCTATAATAAACACACAACAACTTTATTGGGAACTAATCAAATTTTATTAATTTAATTAAAATGATTGGTTAAACCAATAAACTTGATGGGGGCCAAGAAAGCAAGTTATCAACATAATTGTGATCAGCAAATGTAATTCACATTTATCATGACGTAACATACATTGTAAATATATAACTGCTACATTTAAATTATCTTATCCACAACCATCATTTCAAACAACAACAAACAAGCACCATGTGGGACCGTCCATAAAGCCGTGTCCACAACCTCGGGCAACAACAAACAATGGGATGAACAAATTCAAATCAAAGGGGGTTACCTCTTGTAACCCTGAGGAATGCCAACTGGCAAACCTTTTACTACATCAGCAAATAAATTAAACCACTAAGCAACCAAAGAATAACCTGCTTTCCGCCAAGCTAGTCCTAATGATCAGCCCATCGCCACCATCCACCTAACCCAAACCAAGCCTAACCCCTTCAAAAATATCCTCCAAGAACAACAGAGTACCTTCCTCGGACATGTGAACCCCGTCACGCCTATAGAGATTTATAAATTAAAATTGAATTCTGGGGTGATGTAAAACCAAACCCCCATGCCGCAACAGGAAGACTTTAATCACCCTGCTTGATCTTTCTGCGCACTTTGTCCGTGACTGCCCCATTCTCTGAGAAACGCCCTATATGATGAGGGATGATATCAGACCAACACCATCTTACCTCAGGCCACCAGCTTAGGGCTACCTGGAGATCCTCCTTAATGGCCCAAGACAATTCTACTGTGGGGATGCGACCTCTGTCGTTACCCCCAATGTAAAGAACCACTAAACATGCCTCTAACACCCTTTCACACAATGTCTAAGTCATCCAGGAGGGCCTAACCTGAAGTATACACAAACTGACTAGCCCAGAAGATGAATAAGTGACCTACCACCCATAGCACCCTCCTCCGCGGGACAATAGCTGTGAGGGAAAGGAGGGAACACTGTTATAAGCATTTGAAGAAGTTAAACTTGACATTAAACATAAACATACGACCTAGCTAGTGGGATAGCAATAGGGGTGCCAACGGATCCGTGAGAAGGTGAAAACCTCCAGATAACCAGGGCAAGACTATAAGGACTATGGGGAACTAAGAGGCTGCCGCCGGTAATTGTAGGAAAATTCCCTTCGCGCCCCATGCACCTGGCACAGCGAGCCAGTTACCTGGCTAATCCCTGTAACCATGTCCGTTCCGTGGCGGGGAGAGAGATAAACAAGGAACAACTTTCTTAAACTTAAACCAACAACCACACTACCTATTGGGAGCTGTAGATGCCAGCATTTGTCTCACAGTCCATCTCGGTAAACCCGCATAGGTCATTCCTTTCCGTCCTCTGTCAACGGCCGAAGATAGGATCTTTAGGCCTGCGATTTCCATCAGCCCATCCGCTTGATATCCTCCACCAAGAGCCCTTGGGCAGCCACAGATTTGGCCGTGCCAATCCGGAACGAGTGCGTGCCATAGTTGGTCGGGTCCAAACCCATGCGTATCAGTGTTTCCTAAAAAACAACTTTAAACTAATAGCAGGATAGCGGTGTCCCATATGCATGAGTGAACCACACAGGGCAATCTTGTGGCCTAGCCGCTGCAAATTTAAGACCCCACTCAACTGGGCAAATCTTGGGGTTTGTGTGCCTACCTAACTTGACACAACTACCCCTTCCCTCCTGGTCAGTCTTCCCCCCATGTATTCTACAGGATATTGACTCCATATGGGGAATGACATTACGTGCCAAAAAGGCCCGTGGTGAATGCATTCTTTGAGGCCGCGATCAGTTCCCCGATGCGGAAGGCTCCCGCATAAGCAAAGCTGTTTGCAGCCTGAAACAATAGTGTTTCATAACTGCCACTGCCCACCGATGCTACCCTGTCAATCAATTTCACCAGACAATTAACTGACAGGGGGCGTCAAGTGTTGGGTGGTGTAAGTCTAACTCTAGCCCACCCTTTAAGGGCCTTAGAATACCATGAAGCCTTTTGTAATGTCTGGCTCGTCGAGCAACTTAGACCAGAAGCTATGCCCGCTAAGGTAGATCTGATGTGAGACTTCGTTCTACCCCTATTAAATTCCCTGATCATGTAATCATAGAGGCAGGATTGCAAACCGTGAACCCCCCCTACTGTAGCTTGAACGAAATGCCAGCCACCTTTCCCATATGGCTTGGTACCTCCTGGCAGTGGAGGGCGCTAATGACTTTAGCACTAACTCTTCTAACTGGTACCGACCACCTGCCAAACAGAGATAGGGCAGGGTGTGCTGGACAAATTAGCTGCAAGGGCTACCTTACAAAACCTTGGCCAATCCGCCAATCTGTTGTCAACCCAGGGAACATGTGCAGCCTGGAAGTTGATGTTAAGCTCAAGACATCTCAACACAAGATGTCAGAGTAAACGAACCACCGGAGGGGAGGACCCACTCTGCCGATTGATGACCTGCACCACACTAAGCTTGTCACACCAAAAGATAACTCCCCTATTTTGAAAAAGGCAGGTCCATAATTCTATTGCCACTACTATGGGGAAGAGCTTTTAAAGAACCAGGTTTTTGTTCCAGCTGTTCTTGTGTAAAAGGCTTGGCCAACCCTCTGCGCACCCGGAGCCCTGGAAATAGGCCCGGAATCCAGCTCCCCAGTCGTGTCCGTATATAGCTGCAGTTCCAAATTAGACACCTCTGTGGCAGTCCATATGCGCACCCCATTGAAGTTAATTAAGAATGAGTCCCACACCCCAAGATCCACCTTCAGATCTCTGGAAAGTTGGATCCATGCTTTGGGGTTATTTAAACCCACAGTTGTGTGTTCTAGCTTATGGCAGAACACTTTACCAAAGGGGGAGGCCCAGGAAGCGAACCTAAAAGATCCCCTCAGGAACTGAATTTTTGTAAGGGTCAGGTGCGGCACAGCTAATGCTGCTTTTATTGAAATCCTTAGGTTTTCCACTTTATCTGGGGGAAGGCGGCAGAGACCAGCAACTATGTCTATGACAGACTTATTGCCGGGCCCTCCGTCTTATCATGAACGATGGGTACCCCAAAGAAGAAAAAGAGAACCTGTGTGGAAAAGAGTAGGTTTTGGCATATATCAGAGCTGCAGGGACCCAGCACCAGGAAATCATACAGGTTCCCGCTATGATGCACCAATGCACTGAGCAGCCCATGGGTAAACATTGGTCAATATAAAAGGAACCCTGAATGCGGAAACCCATAACTCGAAAAGAGGATGGATGAAGGGGAAGGAGACGAAAGGCTGACTCTACGTCTATCTACTCAAAAGGGCACCAGAACCAGCTCTTTGCACTATCCCTAGGGCAGAATCAAAGGACTGATACACCACGCGTACGCAAGCTTCCGGGATTGTGACGTTGACAGACACGCCCGCTGGATAGGACATGCTCTGTGTCAGTCAAAATTTATGTGGGGTTTTTTTTTAAGGCACCATGCCTATGGGTGATTTAGTGAGATTGGTAATCGGTGGTGATGGGAAGGGACCGATCATCCTACCCAGTCTAATTTTGTTGGACACCTTCTCTTCTAGCCATTTTCCGCCATGGTTGCATACGTTATAATTGAAGCCGTAACATTTACCTATATATATTTTACGGGGTGCCTCCACGCCCCTTACTCTGAAATCACTTCTGAGATGGATTATCGGCCATGCGTTTCTGAGAGGCATGCGTATCTTCGAGCTATAGTTCTGCATCTTTCTCACCAAACACAACATTAAGAACAACATCGGCGTTAAGTGTGAACCTCTAGTCATATTGACGCCCAGACGGGGCCTTTATTTTTCATATGTATATCCTGAACTAGGTGCAGGTGTCTAATTATGAATTAGTGTTCACCTGGTAACAATCCATAAACGTACACCAAGCCAACAAGCAAACAATTATCAAATTCCTGTAAAGCTCCACCGCGTGCTCCCCTTTTTCCTAAGCTGTGTGGCGGGACTTGTGACTGTCGACTGTGAGGGCAAATGACTCAGGCCCGGTTGTTCGTCCTCTTCTGTGACTCCAGAAGCCTGCTAGATTGCCGGGTCTCCAACTGCTGCATTCTCCCTTAGCTGGATTGTGGCAGAGCTTCTGTGACTGCACGGCCTCCTATGACTGTCTGACCTCCCACGGCTCCCAGACCAGGTGCGACTGCTGGAAGATGCCTGCAGGGCTGGCAAGGTGTGAACGCCTGACGCAGAGAGGCAGAATAGGGGTTGGGCATATGTCTTACAGGGGTTCCGGGCTATAGCAGTGGCGCAACTGACAAGGTGGCGTGTACCAGGATGCTGTATCGTGCCAAAATGGCCAATCAGTGTGTGGTCCATGTCTACATTCGTGGCATGGCTTTAAACAATGGTGACTAAAAGTATCTGGGTCAGGTGGGATGTACTGCCTGCCCATCACCATATGGGCATAATCATGGTAACTGTGATGCGGAGAGGGGTCCACATAAGCCTCCCTATTAAGGTGAGCAAAGGGATTGTTACCCCAATGCGGCCTTGAAGGCTCAACATATCCAGAGGGTGGGCCACTGTATATGTGTTGAGCAGTGGTATTGTGCCCAAGTCTGGCCTTGGAGGCTCAATATAACCTGTGGGGGGGGGGGCACTATATGTGTGCATACCATACTGTACATTTAACCAGCAAGGGGGGGTGTCACTTCCAACATCACCCCACTGAGTGTGAGGTGATCACTGTGGCAGCCCCCTCCTCTAAAGTCTGGCGGATCCCTGACCTTCCTCGGAGAGTCAGGCTGCCTGGCAGACATAGCAGCCAGTCTGCTTGCCCTTGATGAATGGGGAGCAGTCTGGCTGGAGATTTCCAGCACCTCTGAGGCTCTACTGCAGCAGCCGGAGACAGAGCTCGCATCTGCTGTGTGCTCCCACGCGCTGTACGCTGGGTCCTGGCTAGCATTAATGGCGGTGGCAGTGGTGGTGTGGCGTAGCTTAAGCAGGGTAGAACCTGCTTATACCGGCGCCCAGCATTAGGAGACAGTGCTAGACCATTGGAGGAGGATAGGTGAGGACTGCCTCTCCTCCTTAGGCTAGGGACCTAGGCACCACTGCGGCACGGTTTGCCTGGCACCAGCTCGCACTCAGAGTCCCTGAGGCAAGCTGGAACGGTTGCTTCTCTGTGTGGTTGGGGCATGCCTGAGGCAGCAGGTAGCAAGGATGGGCAAAAGGAGGAATATACAATGAGGTGCAAGGAGGGGGGTGTTTGTGTGGTGTGTATATGTGTGATGAAGTGTATGGGATAATGAAGTGCTATGAGTGTGTAGTGAGTGAAATTGAGTAAAATTGCAAGTATGAGGGCAGGAATAAAATTACAGAAGATACACTGATAAGTCACTTATCTTTTTCCTAGGCAGCTGGAGACTTGCCACTGTCAGCTTGAATCTAGCAGGAGCAAAGAGGGAGGTTAAGGATCCAGATTGGTTTTTCTATTAAACACATAGGCCCAGCTCCTCCCACTCCCACTGGACCAATGAACACATCACAAGGTGAGTGACATGATCCGGCCATACGAAAAGCAGGGAGTTTACTTTTGCTTGGGCTAAACCTTTTAACACTCTGCTTCTGTATTTTTCCCCGCCCACCTAGGGGAGTTTAGGTGGACAGAGGAGATGGGCTGTCCTATTGGGTCCATACCCCTGGAAGTTCAAATCACCACATTTGGCACAAAAATGCATGCTACCAGAAAAATACTCAGCTTCAGCAAGCAGATTGCAGAGTTGAGTGTCGTATAGACCTCTAAATCTGGCCCTGTATTTGTATAAGATTTAAGAGTCTGGAACATCCCATTTTCTGCATTTTTCTTTGGATCACTGATTAGACTATGATGATATCTGTCACTTATTCTGGACCCATGTAACCAATTACTTCCTGCATGCTTTATATAGCCACAAAATACTTACTTATATAGCCACAAAATATATCCTCTCAGATTTTTACTTTCTCCCATAACCGTTTACATCTATTACCCTAACATAATAGAATTATTTAGTGGAATTTAATTCAAATCATTACTGAGTTAAACAAAGCAAAGCAACAACGATCAATACCTATAATAGCATATTCTGTGGGATGGAAAACCGAGCTAGCTTATTATTATCAAGTTATATTTTATTTTATTCTATACAAAGATTCAGAGCTGTACATTGAGGATACCAAGATACAAACAGACACAGGTAAATATGACTTGACTGATCTTACAAACTATGTAGCAGTGGAAGAATATATAATAATGAGTGGACTTATATTGCAGAATTATGCAAAACTTCTAAAACCTTAATCTTTATTAAAATAATCTCACAATTTAAAAAGTACCTGTTGTAATTAAATCATACACTACTAAGATAATAAATAAATCACATAGCATGAAAGGCATCCCTGTCCCTGATGACAGTTTGAAGATGCTATGCGATTTATTTATATGGACTTTGGAAGTCAGAAAAGCACCACTGCAATTTCATTTATATATATATATAGTGAAATAGTTCAGGCGTGCTCTATTGTCAGTCTATAGTTTTCAACTGATGATTTCAGTTAGTTGAATTCAGTCCTAAATTGTACCAAAGGTCCTCTTGCTAAGGACCGCAGCTTCTCCTCTGAAAGGCACCGGTCCCAAATCCGGTGTCAGATTAAAGAGCTGTATAGAAATAAAAGGGGAGAGCGCTCTATGGTGCAATAAATTTTATTAAAAAAACAGTAAGCAGGTAAAAGTGCATTCATAGAACATTGATAAATTAGCAGCGTACCAGATACGAGGACCGCATAAATGAGGTCCAAAATCAAGCATATATCAGCGTGTACACATTCCCGCTCCAATCAGTCACACGGCAAGCTGCTTCCCAGCGTCCTGGTTAGACTGCACGTATGGGTCCTTGGAGATGCAGGTAAGTAGGGTATGGATTTGTCGGAGGCACGTATTCCTAGCCCCACCCTACGCGTTTCGTCGGGCAGACTTCGTCAGGGGGTGTGCCAGAAGAACGTGAGAACGGATTTAAATACCCCTCAACTATCCAATCAGTGTATAGACGGGGCGGTATTGTAGAACTTAATAGGAGGACGTCTTTTTGTGTGTATTACATAGACCTTCTTATTAAGAGGTTTTTTTTGTACACTAAAATTAAAAGTATAAAACAAAATAATTTTTTTAAAATTTGTGTATATAGACCTTCTCATTAAGAAGTTATTTTGTACACTAAAATTAAAAGTGTGAAATTAAAAATATTTTTTTTTTAAATAACTTTCCCTCTTTTTTTGATATTAGAGGGAAAGTAAAGTTCAAAAAAAATATTTTTAATTTCACACTTTTAATTTTCGTGTACAAAATAACTTCTTAATGAGAAGGTCTATGTAATATACACAAAAAAACGTCCTCTTTTTAAGTCCTACAATACCACCCTGTCCATATACTGATTGGATAGTCGAGGGGTATTTAAATCCGTTCTCACGTTCTTCTGGCACAC
>WWET01000828.1:138006-155779 GCA_011038615.1 Limnodynastes dumerilii
ATATATATATATATATACTGTATATATATATGGATCTGGCACTCCTTCTTAATAAACTTTTCAATTGCCTTGTTGCTCAAGTAGATAAAGGTGCAAAATAGAAAGGCACTCTGGGTCTTTGTCATTTGCTTCAAAAGAATACCCTTGTGGGTTATTTATTCATAGATATATCATAGGAAAAAGGTTCCAAAGTTTCAATCGGCATATCAGCGATTTTCATCAGGGGTTACAGGTCTATACAGCAATAAGATGCTACTGGTCTTAAGCAATTTATTTATACAAGAAAGTAAGTAAAAAAGGCGCTTACTTGCTTACTACTCCCTCTTAACTGCTTCCTTTGATATAGGGATATACACTACGTGGTATCTGAATTAATCTGATAGGTACTCACCACCCCTACATTGAACCAGAGTTTGATATATCAGTTCCAGTGTAACTGTTGGTCAAAAAGCTGCCTCTTTAAGCATGGAACATCATACAGATGGACATATATAGTTGGATTTTTAGTCGGCTGCACCTTGGGTATGTCCGATCTGCTTCACACTCTTGACTCTTGTTGTGTGGTATTGTTATGACACCCAAGTCTGGGCACTCCGGGTTTCCCTGGTGAGTACCGGAGTGGTCAAGAGAGTGTATTGTGGGTACTCTGGAATTACCCATGTGGAACTGGAGTGACACCAGAAAGTACCAAAAGGGTGTGCGGGCAAGCTTCCTGGGGTCGGAGTCTTTACCAATCAGGGGGTCTTCACCAGAGCCCCTGATGGTGGGGATGGGCTGGGTAACCCCTGAGGGCCTGGTCGTCCCCTGTTGAACTTGGACCCACGGAACAGGAAACAGAAAACACCCTACCGTTAATGATAGAGACAGATGACAAATAAAGCGGGTGGCGAGACTGGGCAGAAGAGGCTGCCCAGGACAGACGACGAGGAACAAACAACAACAGACTGCGGACTGAGTAGGTAGACTGGACTGACAGGACTCACTAGGGCTTATATACTTCAGGTACACAGAATGATCCCTTACGGGATCACAAACACACTCACACAGGTAAAAATGGGAAAACCAGGTAGGTAGGTATATGTAAGGAGGGAGACCCGGAGAGGTTGGAAACAATAAGGTAAATGGTAGGTAGGTACAAGGCAGACAAGGGGGACACTCAACGGTCAATTCACTAGCAGAGCACAGTGCTGAGACTAGGCACAAAGAAAAGGCAGGTAACAGTACTGGAATCAGAAACTATCACCAGCAACTGCAGTGCGGCAGAAAGGGAGCTTTAAAGAAGCAGGGACCAATGGGAGACTGCAGAGTACGCGCCAAGGGAAGCGATAGGAGATCCCAATGGCAACCAGGACGCTGCGCCGACCCGACGGGAGGAGTGTGTGTCGCCGTCGCCTGGACAACGCGTGAGTCACAACCAGGAAGCCAGCGTACCGCCGGGGGAGCCGGAGAGGGAGGCGCAGCACGTGCAGAGGTAAGGAGAGAAGGGGAGAGACGGACGCAGGCTGCCAAGAGATGCTGCGTCCTGACAGGTATAAAAATTCATTGAACACTACATACCTAAATATAGCTCTGGGACCATCACACTACTGTATCTCATATCAATGAGTACCCTTACATCTGTGGTAGAGCCCTTTAGTCTATAACTTGCCCAGATCATCGCAGTGCCAGACTTCCACGGTAGTTACCACTACTATCCTTTTGAGTAACGAGATAAAGAATTATCTGAACTTTAATCAATATAACGCACAAAATGGAAGTTGTGTGATACAGACACCATGTCCCCTTATTGTTTTATTTCCCCATTTATATGTTGGGTTCATCCTCCACCTGTAGAGCAGTTCCATCCTAAACACTTGGCTTAACAATAACCCCTCATAATGAATAATATTACATAGGAGGATGGATGCCCTTAGATAATGAAGTTGCTGCTCCTTGGAGGCGACCTATAGTCCTGCAAAGTCGGCAACGCCACATATATTATATTATACATATAGGATATTTTACCTGCTACACACATAAAGTCTGTTTACCCCCAGGAACTATTAAACTTTGTATGCAAAAAATGAAACATTGGAACCACTATATCTTTGTTTACTATAAACTGCTTCCACTATTGGTTTTGAGCACATTGGACTTTCTTCTACGTATCTCTTTCCCAAGTTAACCATTAATCCTCCGGAGTAGAGATATCACTATTTCCTGTGACTTAACTTTTGTATATTTCCAGTTCCCTTTGCGTTAAGCTGTTTCCCTGCCCTTTTATATTTTCCCCTCATATGGGTGTACTTTCCTTAATCTGCCTAAATGTTTTTTGTCACTAGTATTGTATTTTCTCATGTACTTGTTTACTATTCTGTCATAAACACTAACTGGTAGCCCCTGGAGACCTGGTGACCAATGGGGAAACGGATCAGCAGGAGACACACCTCCGTTACCAGGGCAACCTGAGGGAGTGTGTTACAGGGCATACTCCGGGACCTAGGCACCACAGTAACCATGAGGCAAGGTAAGGTAGCACCTTATTTACTTTCCTTCTTGTATAAATAAGTAGCTTCAGACCAGTAGCATCTTATAGACCTGTATCGACCTGCATCTGTATAGACCTGTAATCCCTGATGAAAATTGCTGATATAGTGATTGAAACGTTAGAACCTTTTTCCTATGATATAACTATGAATCAATAACCCACAAAGGTATTCTTTTGAAGCAAGCCACAAAGACCCAGAGTGCCTTTCTATTTTGCACATATATACAGATGAAATTTGAAAAATTAGAATATCGTGCAAAAGTTAATTTATTTAAGTAATTCAGCTTAAAAGGTGAAACTAAAATATTATATAAACCCATTACATGCAAAGTGAGATATTGCAAGCTATTATTTGTTTTCATTTTGTTGATTATGGCTTACAGCTTATGAAGACCCCAAAATCAAAATCTCACAAAATTTGAATATTACATGAAATCAATAAAAAAAGATTTTTAAATAAAGAAATGCCAGCCCTTTCATGCATATGTTCTCAATACTTGGTTTGGACCCCTTTTGCACAAATTACTGCCTCAATGCGGCGTGGCATGGATGCTGCCTGTGGCACCGCTTAGGTGTTATTGAAGACCAGGTTGCTTCAGTAGCGCCTTCAGCTATTCTGTATTGTTCAGTTTCATGTCTCCCATCTTTCTCTTGGCAGGTTCGGTGAATTTGCTGGCCAATCCAGCACAGTAATCCCACGATCATTGAACCAGGTTTTGGTTTCATTGGCAGTGTGTGCGGCTTGGCAATAGGAATACAGCATTTAAAGCCCATGGGCCTGATCCAGCGTTACGAAAATTCGCACGGCGAGCGAATGCGTACGTTCGACCGTGCGAATAAACATACACGCCCCTAACACTCCCATTGTAAAGTACCTGCTTACGACGCCTATACCCTACACTGGGTACGACCGTCGGCCGTACGAATTTTCGCGCGAAATACGCTGAGCGTACGGGCTTAGCACGCCCATACTGTACAATTTAAATGGCTATCCCCGCCTCCCTGTAGTAAAACGGGCGCCCAGGCGACCATCGTACTGAACGCACGCCCATCGAGCGAAAAATTCGCTCACAATACGACCGCTATTCGCTCATGACGCCCGGAAGCTGTCATACTGGGCATGCGCGTTGCGAATTTTTTACCGAATTTTCACTTACGATGAGCGTACGCTCGCTTGCGGTCGTAGCTCTGGATCAGGCCCCATGTCCAGGATCCGTCTGTGTGTGTGCAGCTCCCCCACACTTTTGAATGACCTTTTCCTGACAATCCTCTCCAGGCTGTGGTCATACCTGCTGCTTGTGCACCTTTTTCTTCCACACTTTGCCCTTCCACTTAACTTTTTATTAATGTGCTTTGATACAGCACTTTGAGAACAGCCAACTTCTTTTACAATTTTCTTGAGGCTTTCCCTCCTGGTGGAGGGTGTCAATGATGGCTTAATTAAAAGGCTCAGGAACCCTTTGCAGGTGTTTTGGAATAATTTGCTGATTAGAGTGTGACACTTTGAGCCGACAATATTGAACCTTTTCACATTATTCTAATTTTGTGAGATTTTGATTTTGGGGTTTTCATAAGCTGTAAGCCATAATCATCAAAATTAAAACAAATATCTCACTTTGCATGTACGGAGTCTATATAATATAAGTCTTTAAAGAACGCATGTACGCAATCTATGTAAATAAACACTACGTAGATAGTGTAAAATAGTTACTACGCATGCATAGTAGCTAAAACGGATATCTCGGCACATAAAAAAATTGCGGTGTTGTGAATACGGTCCAATATATTCTTTGTTCCTTTTGCACATGTGCTGCTATATTTTCTGCGGGTATCTAGATACTAATCACAGAGCTCTGTTTTTAATATAATCCACAAACTTTATCCCATATTTTTAATTAGTACAGATTATCATTCTGTATTTATATAGCGATTTTGTATGCATTTTTTGTGGGTTGTTTTTTTAATAGTCCATTACATAATTAATAGCTTTTTTGGTTAAACTATTGGTGCTACACCCTCATATAATATAGGTTTTTAAGTTTTAAAGGAGCGCTTGGAAGCATGGAGAGTAGAAGATAGTCTTAATGGGTGATGAAGGCTATCCCAGAGAATGGGTGCAGCCTGGAAGAAATCCTATAACAGAGAATTAGAGCATGTGTTTAGTGTGGTAGAGAGTTGTATGTCCTGTGAACATCTTAGAGAACAAGTTGGGATACATCTTAGGATGAGTGAGGATATGTTTGCTGATGCAGTTTTGTTGTTGGCTTTGTAAGATAGTATAAGGATTTTGTATTGGATTCTGGACAAGCTCTTTAAGTGTGTTTTGTAAGGAAAATCATTCTAGCCTCTACATGCAATAGAGACAGTAGTGGGGTAATTATATATTGGGGGAGTCCAATAAGGAGTGCTTTGCGGCAATTATTGCAGGAGATGATTAGTGTATGAATGAAAGCACTTCTACAACGTTGACATTCACAAAATAACTCCTCTGTGATAACCTCTCACTGTCAATGACTGTCAATATTAAAAGACAATAGTTTATAAACCAGATTCATTTGATACTTTATTTGATCACAGTCGTTTTCTTCAGAACCACCATCATTTAATAAACTAACCAAAAAATGTATTGTATCATTAGCAAAATATACATTTTACAACTAAACTAAATTTAGGTAAAAAAAAGTATTTTTTTATTATGGGATTTTATTTTTAATAACATGTTAGTTTCTTTGTTATCACCATTTGTTTTATACATTACAATTCAATAATGCAATCACAAAACAAAAAGATACTAGAGTGGATGGAGAGTGCTTTAACACTGACAACAAATGTCATGATATAAACACAGATTAAATGAAAATTAAATAAAAAATTTAGGTATTCTGGTACTAGATTTTACTTTCATTCATATATAGAACTATGTAGGTTGGTTCAATTATGGATAACGTATTATACATTCCTTGAAAAATCATTGAAAATGTGGCAAAGAAGAAATGTCATTTTGAAATCGATATGGTGTGAGATTTTCTACCTTTTAATATACTTTGTCGAAACCTTTCTCAGTGTTATATATAAGAATGACAGAAGTGCAAAAGAAAGCATCTTTCCTCAAGTGGAAAAAAACATACTGTAAATTGGAATCTATAATACACATAACTTTAATTTTCATAGTAAATCTAGAAGTGACATTCCAAGGACTGTTTCTACAAAGGTAAACAAGTTGTGTTCTTGCTGCATGTTGATGTTTGAATGCTTTTTTGATTGTGTACTGATGCAGTACATTGTGTAACTCATAAAAATATGAGCGAATGTCAAAGATTCAGGATCTAACTGAACCTTGGCATATTTGTTTTGGATTTTTTTTTTTGCCTTTGTATGGGTATTATTGTTTTTTA
This sequence comes from Limnodynastes dumerilii, assembly GCA_011038615.1. Taxonomy (NCBI): domain Eukaryota; kingdom Metazoa; phylum Chordata; class Amphibia; order Anura; family Limnodynastidae; genus Limnodynastes; species Limnodynastes dumerilii. The sequence goes on from WWET01000828.1 coordinate 143,929, forward strand.
GGGTTATCTATAATTGAATGCTTGAATTGAACACTGTGGTAGATTCCTGTTATATTAAGGTAATGTAGAAGTGAATAATAGCAGGAACAAAGTATTTCATATAACGTTGAATGAACAAATATTTTGGGATAATGGGCAGATTTAGCAACACAATTTCCAAGGCCACCATATGGTTGCATGTTTATTGTATATCCATAAGGGCAAGGAAACACTTAGGGCCAGATTTGCTAAGTTAAAGGTTTAGAAAAGTGGAGATGTTGCCCATAGCAACATTGAGATTTTAGCTGACATTCTGTATTATGTAATAGGAAAGTGAGAGCTAGAATCTGATTGGTTGCTATGGGCAACATTGCCACTTTTCCAAACCCGCAGCTTAGTAAATCTGGCCCCCGGTGTAATATCAGCAAGCTTACCACAAATGGGAAAATACAGGTTGAAGGGGTTCCCTATCATCATGGTTTTAAAATTATGTCCACTGGGATAGACAAAGGACAGGAAGGGTAAGGAATTGTGTGGCAGCACAGACAGCTGGAATGCCAAATAAACATATATCTCTTGAAAATATCTTTACAACATCTTAAGTTAGCAATACACTAGAGTGATTATTGGCTCAATCATTCAATTGTCGGGTGATTGGGCCAATAATAATTATTGTGTATGGTCAGGTAGGATTTTTGTACGATTATTTGATCTTTGATCTATTTTATGCTTAAAAATATTGGGCGCTAGGGCCTCCCTCTTCTGCTAGGATTCTTGGCCGAAGCAGGAGAGATGTATGGCACCAATAAAGGGACCTTTACATGGCGAGAAATTGTCTTGTTTATCGGGCCACCTCCTGCTGGGATTGATAATTGTTCCAGTGTATGACCAGCTTTGAGATATACAGTAAATATGTGAAGACTTTGAAATTATTTGGATTTCTGCTTAATTTGACCATAAAATTTTGTTAAAAAAAATATTCTGTTTTGATAATAAAACTGAACAATTATACATCTGGATTCCATTACTGAAGTCAATGTGTAAACATTCACAGCAAAAGGTTGAAAAAAGTATGCAAACCCTTGCTTTTATTAACTAACTGAACCTTCTTTTGCTACACTAATGTCAATCAAATGTTTCTTGTAGCTACAGATAAGATTTGCAGAACTGTCAGGATTGTTTAAATTTAGCAATCATTATGGGATGTCTGGGTAAACTGTTATCTTTAGTCATGCCACAGCATTTTTTTTTTGCATTGTAACTTCACAATCACATGTATGAACATCCCACTGTCAGGAACTAGCTTAACTTTTCAATTGAAGTACCCGGAAATATTTCCATATGTGCTAAAGTCTGAATGGGATCACAGAGAGTGGAAAATGCTATAATGGGGTAGATCCAGAACTACGTTTGCCGTACGTTTATTCGCGGAGCGTATTTTCGTGCGCGTAAATTCGTTACACTCCCCTCGGCACATCCCTTGAACGTACATATATTGTTAAGATACGCTTTCCAAACCCTACCTTATTTTTTTCCAACGTAACCGCAGTCATACGCACACGTACGTATGGGCTGAACGAATTTACGCAGCTAAGCATGCCCATACTGTACACTTTAAATACAACCCCCGCCTACTTCACGTATTTCGCACGTATTTTGTTGAAACGTAAAATTGGCACGCCCACACGTAAGTATTTACGTGACACATATGTGAATGGCCAATACGCTCACAATTACGCTACGTTAATGTGCGTATTTTCTATGGTGCGCATGCGCAGTGCGTACAAAACAGCGATTTTACGTCTCTGCCACGCGTAAATTCGCTCCGAGGCATAGTTCTGGATCAGGCCCAATGTAACTTAAGACAGATGGAATGCTCCCTTGCATATTCAACTTAGCTCCTCTTTTAGTTTGTCATTGGACCAGATCCAGAACTACGTATGCTAGCGTTTTTACACTAGCCGCTGATGTAAAATCGCCAATTAGTATTTACTGCGCATGTGTGCAGCAGATGTTACGACACATAACTCAGGACAGACGTAACACTCTTGTAACTATGTACGAAGGGGCGTGCCTAAAATACGCTAGCCGTATTTACGTTCCAACTACGCTTTGGAGGCGGAGGGAGGCATTTAAATCGTACAGTATGTACAGTAGGTTTGGCAGTTACGTCCGGCAGGACGATAAGTACGTGTGCGGTTACGCTTGGAAAAGTTAAGGTGGGGTTTGGTAGACGTAAAACAGCAAAACTATGTCCGTCATATGGGAGTGCCTGGGGGAGTGCATAGTACTTACAATAGCGTAAATATGCTACGCTAACAAATGTAACATGAACGTAGGTCTGGATCAGGCCCATTGTTCTTAAGCCTGGTGACATTTATAGACAAGGGGGCTGATCCAGAGAAGGTGTGGTTGCCCACCCTATTTAGAACATGATACAAGTGAATGCCCACTGTATCATGTTCGAAATGCATGGCAATGAGAGAATTGCTATTGGGAATGGGTATCTTTTTTGACCCTTTCCCAATAGCTAAACTGTGGCGAACACATTATGGTAGTCTGAAGTAAGGGTTAGGGCTTAGGCTCTGGAGGTGGCTGAGAAAGGTTAGGGTTAGGCTGCAAGACATTGAGGCTTAGGGGAAGGGCTGAAAAATTAGAATGGTAGGGATAGGCTGTGGGAAATAGACGGTATGAGTTATGGGAGGGTTAAGGTTAAGGGAATCTCTGCGCCTCCAGCTGCCTTAACATTGCCACCATCGAGAATGCAGTGATGGTCTTCCGAAAATGAGACTGGCAAACCACGCCCATCCAGAGTTTCAGTGCAGCAGATGCCCAGATCCACTGATTCAGCAGATTTGTTTTGTGTAAATTATGCAGTGATCCAACATTAGGAACTCTGGATAGCTAATACTAAATAAGCTAGAATAAGGTGGCTTTTTAAATATGATTACGAGATATATTTTTAATTAATTTCAATTGCTGTCATTTATGTATTTTTTTTTATTTTAATAAAGAATTTGCAGACATCAAAAGGGGTGGAGCCTAATGGCAATGTAAGCCCCACCCCCTTTCTGGCCTGTGAATAGGGACAGTCTCACCACAGGGGAAGGGGGGCTCATTTGGCATCTATTTCTTCCCTCTGGAAGACCTTGGAGGGAAGAAATAGATGCCGAATGGCCCTTCTTCCACTGCCAACCCTGGGCACAGGATAAATGCCACAGGGCCCCCTGTTCTGAGGGGCCTGCATGCACTGCACACTCTGCACCCATTATAGTTACGCCTATAATGGAAGCACAAAGTCTGGCCTGCTATGGTGTTCACAGCAGCATTAAATCACCCACTTTATCATTAAAATATAGTTCCAATAGTGCAGAGGACACATTTACATCTAAAATATAGAAGTAAGCGAAACTCTGGATCAGCTTTTTGACATACATTTGTAATCCTTCCCAGATTTATGTTCTAAGTCATTAGCATAGAGTTTTACTTACTTTTTCCAACCTATACTTTCAATATTTAATGATTCATTTAAAAAGGAAAAGAAAAGTACTGTAATTAGTATCATTTTAGTTTAAGCAGATAGGCCCAGATCCAGACCCCCGCACGCATTACGTCCGTAGGTACGTGCACGTAGTGGGGAGTACATGCCTCCTGCACTTACGTGTCCAGGTTACTACCTTAAGCTATACAACTACAGCCACAAACCTAGTTGTAACAGCGCTTCTTCTCATTTACATGGCTATCCCCACCTGTATGGCAGGGATACGACTATCGTAAATGCTGTGTTTGACCCTCATTTGTACTTAGTTTAGCACATATAAGTACGTACACATGCAGAGCATCTGGCGCGCATGCACAGATGTTCCAAGACAGGGGACTTATGCAAATGACTTGTGTAAGACTCTGGTCATACTTAGCTTAGGATCTGGGCCATGGGGCCTGATCCAGACCTACGCCGATGTGCTGTGCTTACTAAATCACAGCGTATCGGCGTTCACTTTCCCCGACACTCCCCCTGTGCGGGCGTATTGCCCCTTCCTTATGACGGCTGAAGGCTACCCTAACTTCAGCCGGCATAAGGAAGGGGCCATAAGCTCGCACAGAAGCGTATGGCCGTCTAGCCCGCCCGTCCACCCTCATTAAACTAGCACCCCCCACCCAACTACACTAACCTGAACGTAGGGACGCTGGGGGACGTCCCCTCCAGCGTCCCTACGGCGCTGCTACGGACGCCCGATCCACTTTTCAGCCGATCTTACGCTTACACCCGCCGTCCTAGCGACGGCGGGCGTAGGTCTGGATCAGGCCCATTGTGTTTTTCTACACATGTGGCTTAAATCAGGCATAGGTAACAAGCAGTAGTAAGTTGTGGCAAAGAAAAAGTGGAGATGGTGCCCATAGCAACCAATCAGATTTTAGCTGACATTTTCTAGTATGTAATAGGTAAGTGAGAGTTAGAATCTGATTGGTTGCTATTTGCAACATCTTTACTTTTCCTTTCCTGCAGCTTAGTAAATCTGGCCCCAGATATTTTGAAATGATAAATTCCAACATGCTCCAATAACATAGTTAAATCAAACAAGGACAACATAGGTCTGAGTGGGAATAAATGCCAGGCCCACCCCTCCTAATATTACAAGGAGTTACTGTTCTCTTAGTTGTTAAGGGGGGAAAAGGGACGGAACTGCTTGCTTTTCAAATGGGAAACACTGCATTGCCAGTAATGGGGGTCAGGCCTTGAGTTTGGTGCATTTTGGCAAGAACTATGTAACATAGGGCGGTCATAGAATATGCACCAGTTTATAGCTTTCAAATTGGCCATCAGGTCCTAGGGGCGGCCATCTTCATTGTTAATGGGCAGTGGCTTAGTATTAGAGGCACAGTAATTAAGAATTGACCGTCCTTAACACCTATATTGTGTTATAGCTAGTTTATTTTTATGTTACAAGGATCCTGACTCCCACTGCTTTTGGGGCCACCTTTCAGTCCAAAAATTGATTCCAATTCCAATTAGCGACTGATTAAAAAAACTGTGCCCCCATTTAACCACAACCTATATCTCAGAGTCTATATTGTGTCTCTTTTATTGTCTGTCATAGGTATGGGGGATGGTTGGGCTCTAAGCTGTTTGGCCTTTTATAGCTAATTGACTAAGCATAAAGGGAATTGTAGTTTCACAACACCTGTAATGCCACAGATTCCTATTTCTGATTTAAATAAAGATCAGATAATATTTTATAGACCTGATACAGACCTACACTGCCCGGCGGTAATACTGAAAAGCCGATCTGCGCATGTGCCGGTCAGATGTTGGCCGACGTAACTACGGAAACTCCCGATCGTAGATCACCTTAGTAACGGCTGAGGGGGCGTCCCTCACCGTTACTACACAAATTTTAGTGTAGGTAGGCGGGGGAGGTAGTTTAATGAGGGAGGGAGGGGTTTTCATTAATATGCTCCTGTCGCAGCATATTTTCCCTTAGTTAGGGTAGTCTTCAGGCGGCGTAAGCAAAGGAAAATATGTTGCGACAGGGGGGAGTGTCGGGGGAATCTCATGCCAATACGCTGTGCTTTACTAAGCACAGCGCATCGGCGTAGGTCTGGATCCGGTCCAATGGACCCGATCCAGACCTATGCTCGTGTGCATTTTTACGATGGTCATAAGCATAAAAACGGCCATTTGTACTTACTGCGCATGCGCGAAGCAGATGTTACGCTCATCTTATGCTCAGAAATTCTGTATGGGCCTTGAGTGTACCAGCTTCGTAACTACGGTAGAGGGGGCGTACCTGGCATACGATTTTCGGAAATACGCACAGAAGGCGGGGTGATGCATTTAAATTGTACAGTATGGGTGTGCTAAGCGTCATAACTGCGCAAGGAGCTTATGGCCACCCACGGTTACAATCAGAAAAGTTAGGGTAGGGCTTGCTGGGCGTAAGACGCCAAGAGTAAGTACGAACAAGGAGAGTACCTATGAGAGTGCACCGTAGGTACGCTGGCGTAAATACTCTACGCACATGAGCGTTTCATGAGCGTAGGTCTGGATCAGGCCCAATGTATGCATAGATCTAGGTAATGTCATAAGGTTTACGTAATTTTATTTTCTCTGCCTTATAATTACGCATATTTTATAATAAACATACAGCATTTGTAAATTGAGTATATATTAGTATATTACTATACATAAAACTAGAGATAAAATTTCTTTACTTTAACAAATCAGATGTAATGATATCTAAGTAGAGTAAATTAAGGTATATGTTAAAAAAAAGAAAATCTAAAGGAAAAAAAGAAAAGACTAAGAGGCAAGGTGGGAGTTAAACATTCACTATTGTCAGTAATTTCACCAAGCAGCCGTGAAGTTGAACAATGAACAATGAAATTGTTCTTTGAGAAATTTTCATCAATCTTTGTACATTTGCAAATAAATGTCTCATCTTTTCAGTTCAGCAATGTTTTACTTTTGATGCTTTCCCTAAGTTAATGGCTGTTACTTTTCTTTATGCTTCAAATAATAGGTGCTTTGTATTACAACTAATCACTTGATAGTTGTGCCTATAGCTAAGATACCCACGCTGTATTTGAGAATAAAGCAAGCAATAACAGAGCATGAAACCTGACAGCTCTTGTAGTAACATAGTGGACACTATCTTAGTTAAATATGTCCAGTTATATATTTAATTATAGACTGTAGAAATTCTTTTTTTTGTACTAATGATTCGCTACAGAATTACATAAAAGGTAAATTAATAAGATTACAGTAATTACCAGCACTATATTTGTATTGTAGCTACGTAAAAGGTCACGGTAGATATATTTTTTTTTAACAACTAATGATTATGTAAATATATAAAACAAGCTTGAAATTTGCATTAAGGAGCAGAGGTATTGAATATAATGTTCACAAGGTACTTTTTAGAGAAGCTGCTGCTGATCACCTGTGTACTAATTCCTCCCCACGGAGTTAAACCAATGTCCACTATAGCCAGGCTAGTGTACACTACGTTAATGAGCGTTGCTACCTTATATATGTTTACTAAATAGGTTCTGTACCATAAATAACTGAAATTAAATTACTGGGTCCTCTAAAACCACAGCAAGAGTAGTACAATATTTAAAGTGCAGATTCGATATAATTTTTACGGGAAATGGATGCCTTATGATGCAAAAGTTATTACTGGTTATTCCTTATGAACTTTGTTTAGAGCCACATTCATTCAGACTTTTATACAACGACATATCTCCAGGAGAATCTGAACTGTGGTGCATTATATACTGTTACACTGTGTTTATTATTTGTTTATATTTTTATATTATTCTTCATTTCCTGCTACAAAAATTAGGAGGCATTATTTCAAATACTTTTGTGAATCCATAGAGATCATAAGGGATAACCAGCAATTATTAACTCATGTAATAACTTTTGCATCATAAGGCATCCATTTCCCGCAAAAATTATATAGAATCTGCACTTTAAATATCGTATTACTCTTGCTGTGGTTTTAGAGGACCCAATAATTTTATTTCAGTTATTAATGGTACAAAACCTATTTAGTAAACATATATGAGGAAGCAGCGCTGATTAACATAGTGTACACTACCCTGGCTATAGTGGGTATTGAATATAATGCATTTACAGGTTTTTATATAATACCATCATATTGCATATCAGTCTCTGACACACTGGAGCTTACAGCCTAAATATTCTAACACACACACAGGTTAATTTTATTCAGTAGTCAATTGACCTATTAGCATGTTTTTAGACATTGTGGGAGGAAACTGAAGCACATACGGGGAGAGCATACAGAATATACTCCACACTGATGTTGCCTTGTCCGGGAATCAAACTCATGAACTCAGTACTGGGCAGCAGAAGAGAGACCTCTTGAGTCACAGTGCTGCCCAAGATATACCTAATAAAGTTGCTAGTCAAGAATATACATTACAAAAATGATATAGCTCCAATTAAATTGTCTGCAATATTGTGGTCCTACTGGGTGCGATGTGAACATCACACATCATACCTAACTGGACAGGGCAACATCGCTTAATTCAAATGGGAGTTTAAAATCATCCACATTGTGCAGTAAACATACAAAACATTGTCTGCTGTCAAGCTGCCTCTCTTTGCCACCAGCCGCCCTCCAATTCCAAGGCTGGGCATCCAGATCGTTGCTTGGTGATCTCGACTTCAGCCAGTGAGACTTCCCAGAGGGTCTCACAGCCTGATTGGCTATATCGTTAAATTCCCTGTGTATCTGCATGTGGATGTCGGTTATAGCGTCTCGGTTCTGAAGAGTTACCCAGCTGCTTTCTCTAGTGTGTTTCTCCCTGTGTACTGGACCTGTTTAACCCTTTGTGTTTCCATCTCTTGGTTTTCCCTGCCTTCCTCCACCTGTGCATGGGAGTTTTCCTGCTGTACACTCTGTGTGAGTAACCCAGTTTGTTTATTGTTTTGTCTGCCAGTTTGGTGCCTTGCATTCTTTGATCTATCACTCTGTACTCACCTTGCTGTAGTTATCTGCTTGCCAGCCTTTCTGCTCAATAAAGTGCAGTCTCACTCCAACTGTACTTACCCTTGTAAGCTTGCCTGCATCCTAGTCTGTCAGTCTGTGAGGACATCTGTCGTTGCATTCTAGCCTATTTGTCTTTCTCTATTGTGCGGGAATGTCCACTGGGGGACTACTACTGGGGCGCAGACAAATCAATCCCTACCATCGAGGGCTTTGGCGAACACCACCCGATAGTTAGACTCCACCTCAGTGTGTCAGTCCTGTAACACAATTGCATGCAAAAAAAAAACCCTGCAAATACCTAATAAAAAAAAAAAGAATCCCACTCCCCCTAAAACCATAGTAAAGCACATTTCTAGTATGTTTACTGTTTGGCCACGATGTTGTTGATATGGTCCAACATCGTGGCCAAAATTACATTGCATGATACTGAATTTGGGTGCAATGTGGTCTTATTTATACAAATGAGGCAACATTGCACCCAAAATGCAACATTACACTCAGTTGAATTGGACCCTTATAGTTTTACATTTGACCAATTATGTTGTAATTGTTTTATTTAATAATGTATTTATAGATTTTAATCTTTCACAAGCAGAGCTCTCTATTCTTTTGTCCTCCATTTCGTACAGACTTATCTCGGCCCTCCTCAGCATACAGGTCTCGAAAATGTGGAGGGAACATCATTTAGGGGGAACAGGGGGGCTAAAATGAAGCTGTGTACCCTACCGTAAAATGTTCTGACATCCATGCCTTTGCATTGATAATTGAGTTGTTTTGTATTTGTAGACCAGAGGTGCAGAGATTAACCGCAAGCCTGGTGTTCACCAAAGCCCTTGATGGTGGGGATGGTCTTGGCTGCAGGCTAGCGGCAGGTTGCAGACCTCTGGACAAGCACACAGACGTCAAGATGGTGGGCAGGATCTAAGGGATGCAGGTGTAGTGCAGATGGGCAGAGTGGATATCGAGACAGGTTGCTAAAGTAAACAGCAGGACGCTGAAGAAAGTAGCTACTGGAGACACGGTCTGGAATCACAGAAATAGGAGTGCAGGAGCAGAGAGCAGAAACCTGTGCAGGGAACTAAAAGAAGGTAATGAAACCTCCTGGGTGGTTGAAAGGGGAATCCTGTTTGTTTTAATCTGATTAGCATGAGACTATTATCGGAGAAGGGGTCTGTTATCAGTGATGTATTTTCATCCACATCTCTTTCTCGATTTGGTACGAACCCAATATGATTTTCATTGTATAAGCTGTTTTTATGTTGATTTAAAAAAATAAAAATAATTACTACTTAATCTTTTTTCTTTTAATGTTTATGAGTGAACTGCAGCCTTTGATACCAACAAGTGGTTAATGAAAGTGGGAACAATAGAGCTTCCACGCTGAGATTGAAAGTGTTTTGGGACTAACATTCACGTGGAGCAGGACATTTATTTAACTGCAATAAAGAAAGCACTTAAGCACTTTTCTTGGGACTTCAACGTACAGTTTTTGCAATTCTATATTACTGGAGGTGGTCCGGTGGTTTATTTGTGGTCTCTAGCTGCAGTCTTCTGTGCACATGGATTAAGTTCTTTTTTCTTGTATAGACTGCAAAGCTTTATGTTTGTTCTCTATATTAAGCTGTCATTTTGTTCTCACTTACCTTTACTCTCCAACTCTGGATCAAGCCCATGATTGGAATCGGTTGGCAATAAGAAAGATTATCATTAAATTAGAAATGATCACCAGATACATTGGGGCTTATCCAGAGTTTGAGAGTACACACAGAAGCAGGTAGAATCATACACCTCAGCAATACCATGCTGCATCGCATTGGATGGCAAATTTAATTTACTGTAATTGTGTTTTGCATATAGGGAAAATACTTTGCTTCTCTTCATATTGAACAACACTGAACATTGTTTATTTTAAACATTCATTTAAAGAAACCCCATAGGGCTGTAGTTTAATAAATGGCAGACAGGGGGTCATCAGCCATCAGTTAGCATAGGGTTAAATGTAGGAGTGGGTTAGTTACGTTAGTCAGGGCTTAGTAGGCAGGGGTTGGGGCTGGTTAGGCTTTAGTTGGGGGGGAGGATTTAGAGGGGTTATTTAAAGGTGGGGTGGGTGGGTTTAAGGTCTTCTTCTGGTAGATTCTCCCTCCCTCCCTTAGGCATTCATTTAGTAGTATACTGTGTTTTATGCTGTTTATGTTTTAATCTTTCTTTTTCAGCTGGTGCATGGTGGGGCAGTAGCAATGGAGGGTCAGAATGTATTGGGTGTTTTCTGGCACATGGGGGATGTTGGGAGGGTGGGGGGGCCCGGTCTGGCAACAACATCACCCGTGATCATTGTGAGGACATCATACCAAAGTCCTATAGGAGCTGCCACCTTCCAGGTCAGGTGGTGGGTAGTGTGAACGGGCAGAGTTATGTGTTCTTGCTGGAAGACAAATCTCAAGGGGGCACCATGGTCAGTAGACCTTTGTGTTGGTTTTGAAAATTTCTTGGTTTGTGGGGATTTTAGGATGAACCCTCCATCTGCTGTTAGGCCACCTAACATTACTAAATTTTATAGTCAATAGAAATCAATTCCAATTGGCCATCATTCGATAAAGCATGTACCCTTTGGGCAGCTTGGTGTCCGTGTCTTTATTTCAGGTAATTGTGGCTGAGTGGTGGTTGGTGATTTCTCTGCCATTCGCGGTTTAATATTCGGGAAGGGCAATGCTATTTCTGTTTGCACAGTTTGTCTCCCCCTCAAAGCTATGGATCAGACCCATTATGTAGAATATTGGAATTATAATATTATGCCAACAAAACACTTGAACGTTTGATATTTTTATTATTCACAAAATACAGAAAGAAAGACATGTTTGGAAAGTCTTACTAGAAGATTTCTTAATTTAGTTCTTGCATAATATGGATTGACAATGCATGAGGCATATAAGAAATAGTCATTAAAAAATGTATAACAGTTGTCGACTAAGAAAAGTACATTGCAAATATATCATTTTCTATTGAAATCAAACATTTATGTATATCATGCTTGCCAAATATGTTTGTAAGCGAGGTTCAAAGTATTTAGTTAAGTGGTATTCTAGTTTGTAGATTTTTTTTTTTGGGAAACAATGAATGTGACATTTTTGTCCAAATACAGAAATTGTAAAATGATTTTACAAAACATATTGTGATAACTAAGGATGGGAAACAAACTACAAAAATGATTCTAATGTGAGTAGAACATACCATAGAGGACACATTTTATGATCAATGATTGAAGTTTTTGGTCTGGTGAAATTTTAACCTTTCACCATCCAAGTGGTGGTGGTTTTAATGCGAGAGAGAGAGAGAGAGAGAGAGAGAGAGAG
>WWET01000828.1:163930-177688 GCA_011038615.1 Limnodynastes dumerilii
TGGGCTGGATCCAGACCTAGTTAAGTGCTTGAACTTAGTTACTCCTGGTCTAAACCATGTTGATTGCAGGGGAGTCATATTTCATCTGTTGCAAACAGTATTAGAGTTGAGAGGTGAAGTTTCCTATCCCAAGTCAAGCTGGTCAGTATTTTTGTGCAGTAAGCAATTCAAAGATATATCCCCGCATGCAAAGAATACAATTAACTTGATTCCCCCTGAAATCAACATGGTTTAGCCCGGGAGTAACTTTCCTCTCTTAGGCCCGTATTCAGACCTCTGTCTTCTGTGCCCGTCCATCCGTAACTAACCTATGGAAGTTACTGGGCATGCGTAGTTATTATAGTATGCTATTTACATAGCGTTTTGCTACGTAGATTGCATAAACGCTGTGTTAAAGACCGCATATACGCAATCTGCGTAGCGAAATGCTGTGTAAAAAGCGTACAATAATTACTACGCATGCCCAGTGACTTCAATCAGTTACTTATGGACGGACAGGCACAGAAGACGGAGGTCTAAATACGGGCCTTAATTTCAAGCTCCTTCTTAAGTCTGGATCCAGCCCATAGTGTCTATTTTCTCCATTCGCTACTCACAGACTTCTCACATATAGTTGTTCCAATTGACAGCAGATGGTTGAGACATTTTTAATTTTGTTTTTATTTAATTTCTCTTTACAAAATTTGACATACATTAATTCATGGGACCCACATTCAATAGAATGTACAAAGGATACCATTCCTAAAGTATCCTGTCAAATTCCCTTTATTGATTTATGCATCGTTGTGTTACATCACCATCATGGCTGTTCCTCACTAAATTATGGTTTCATATAATGGCTGTTGTTACACTTAAGCTTTTGTGGTACTATATGGTGTTTCTGAAGGAATTCCATTGCAGTTGCCTTACTATACACTGTGCAAAATATTTTTGTTATTTCTCTTAATTAATCTGCTGTACAATGTTATCATATATTTTACATAATTTTTTTCACTGTTGGTACAAAAATCCTGTCAGCTTGTCACCAAATATTTTCACCTGCTGACACTTGTTTACATATTTTGAGCAGAGATATCTTTAGACACAAATGGTGAGTTATAAAATTTTAATTTAAGTAAAGCTGGGTACCCACTGCAAAAACCTTCACAAGATGCAATATGTGGAACAGCAGCAGCAGGTTCAATATAATGTTCACTCCCAGCGCCCCCACTGAACACACTACCTCTTCCATTCCACCTTAATTCCCAAGGAACCCAATCTGCCCCCAGCCTAATGAACACCCTGCAGATCCATTAACTGATCACATGTCTGCAGGGGAGAGTACTTCCCGTCAGGGGGTGCCATTTTCATAGACAGACCCTTGATAGAGGTATATGATCTCCATACCATGAACCTATGTTACACATTCTACTTTTCCCTAGCATCTGATTCCTCGAGTCGGCATCTGCGGAGGTTATGGAAGGCTTTAGATAAACATTTGATAAATAGAGCGGATAATCGTTCGGCACGAGCCAGAGCTCCCATCGGTTGGTATGATTCATTGCGAGTACACCGCTTTGTCTCGGTGGGATAGACCAAACACAAAAGGACCGGATTTTATACCGCAATTATACGCACGAACATTGCAAGCCTACACCCACCAACACCCCTGACACTCCCCTCTTATGGCCATGCTGTCGGGGACTTACGAGTCCATAGACCACTCTGTTCTTTACGTGTGTACTTACGTGCGTGTATGTATGCCGTACGTGCGATTTTTAATAACCGCGCCCACATGCTTTTATGTAAATGCCTCCCCCCACCCACTTTCATGTAAATTTACACGTCCGTTTTTCAACCCCACCCATCCATACATATTTAACCAAGTGCAATTCACAAGCCCGTCCTTTAGGCACTTACGTGCTTATATTTAACGTAATTTACGTAAATAAAGCGACTACACATGCACAGTTAAAACTTACCTAAAAATACGCACGGAACTCCACATGAAAACGGATCTGTGAATATAGCCCAAAATCTGTAAAGGGCGTTATGTGAACATTTATGCCATAACAGCAGACAGTAGAAAGGTGTTCCATGACGTTTGGAAAAAGGGTGGAGTAGGTGAGAAAAATGACTGCTGTCAGCAATGCTGGTTCTACTCCTGGTGCTCGTTTATGGACTGTTACCTTGAAATGAACCCCAATGAAGCACAGGATCAGCATCTGGGGCATGACCTAAAGATGCACATCATAGAAGGTCAGCTTGGGCTGGAACCAGAGATACAGGAACATTGAAGCAGCACTCAGATAGAACCAGTGAGCCAGAGCACAAGAGCCAACTCAAGGACACAGATCAGCAGGCTAAGATAGCTGTTGATCTGACGGGGCTGTGGAGTTAGTGAGGGATTTAAATAGAGCAGGTGATGAGGCAGTCTAGCAAGGTAATGAGTGCACCTGTGGGACAATGCTGAAGCAGGGAGTAAACCAGGAAGTGCAAAGGTAAAAGAAACCATGTGACAGGATAAATGTAAACAAAGGCAAATGTTCAGTGAACAGGGAATGGAGGAATCATAACACCACCACAGCTACACAACATAGTGCACCCTCAGCCAGCACTAGGCAAGACCCAGTCCCCACTAATTTATACAAATAATCTGAATGGCTCACACATTACCCATGCCGACACTTGGCCGTTTTTATGTTGCACGGGTTTAGGGTGGTATCCGCCTCCCCATTGTTGGGACGATCTCCACCTCCCATTCAAGTAATCTAAAGTCGGCTCATGAATACCTGGTCATCCTTCAAACAAAAATGTAAAAAAGAGCTCCAAGTGGGACACATGTGTGATCCTCTTAATTTTCCACCAATTATGTATTTGATATTGTCCCCAAAAGGCATTGTTCCATCAAAGGCCCCCGGAAAGTATTGCCTAATATAATACTTGTCTTTCCCACAAGGTAGATCAGTTAATGATGCCATTCAACCAGGGCCGGTGCTAGCATGTCTGGAACCCCTCTGCAAAAAATAAATTTGCGCCCTCCTCTTTTATAAATATTATAATTAAACTGCTGTGCTTGGGACAAGAAAACGGAGGAAACACTGACTCCTCCCTCTGATCAAGTTACTGGTCACATGGGATCAGCAGAGGTTCTTTAGCCTACTTGGATCTAGCACAGGCTGGCACCACTGTATTGAGGACTGGTGCTGGCTCTTACAGTTGTCACAGATCTGGCTATATGTGAGCTTTGAGAAGCAGGGGGATGAGCAGCGCCTGGATGTGCCGCATCCCCCCTCGGAGTGGATCGCGCCCGCCCTGCATTCCACAGGTCCACAGCTTTTTATCATGCTGCCCTAACGGCCAAGGTTGAAATAGAATCTGCATTCTGTTTGCCTCCCTTGCACCAATCATCGTTTAAATACATGGGTTCCTGGCTAGGCAATTTTTTTTACAATGATCGCTGCTTATGTTTCTTGTGCTTATTTTGAGGTGTTTAGCACCTGCTTGCATTGGTGCGTGGTTGTGGGCATGGGTCACTCTGGAGTGGCACATTACCTAGATGACTTTCTGGTAGTGGGCCCGGCTGGGTCCTCGGTTTACAAAGATATGCTTTTTTCTATGTTGTCCTCCAGTGTCCAAGAACTGCAGCTCTTAACAGACGCATACAAATACATAAAAAAGAGGGCTAAGTGTATAAAAATATTTATTAAAGGCTTAAAAGATTAACTACTAAGTAACAAGATCCTACTGTATGTAAACATGTTCATATATTCATATATAATCAAATAGTACATTCACAATTAGTACAAACATCATATGCAGAAAAACAGGTGTGAAATCTGGTCATGAACTTAGACCTTTAGGCAACACTCAATTGCACCACAGTTGTGTCCACACTTTCTAGTAGAAATGATAGATCCCAGATGAATATACATGGGGTTTTTCTCCACATAAAAGCCAATGATGTAAGCCCCAAATGTAGCTAGAACTTTTAGCAAGTACTCAGTTGCACGATAGTCCTAGCAGGGGTTTCCAAGTTGTAAATCACAAAACACTATGGACCAGATCCAGAGCTACATCCACTAGCTGGAGTCGTAAAAACGCTATTTTGCAGGTACTGTGCATGCGCGTGGCAGATGTTACGGCACGTAACTCTGAACGTACGTACCATCCTAGTATCAAGAGCGTAACTATGAACGAAAGGGATTGCCAGCCATACGACACCCGTGATTACACTTTGGAGGTGGGGTGAGGCATTTAAATTATACAGTATGGGCGTGCTTAGGCACATAAGTGCCTGCAGCCTAGTTACGCTTTGAAAAGTTAAGGTAGGGTTTGGGCAGCATAAAATGGTAATAGTACATACGAGTGAGGAGAGTGCCTAGGGGAGTGCATAGTAATTATGATAGCGTAAATACGGTACGCATTGAAACGTAAAGGGAACGCAGGTCTGGATCCGGCCCTATATGTGCACGGCCACCCCCTCCTGTTAGCACGCCCGTAATGATCTCGAAGTATGGCTATTAATGCATATGTTGTTGTCATAATCTAATACAGCCTTTCAATGCACATATTGATAATCCTGGGGATTCAATTATATATCTTAGGCAAAAAGTCTTGCAGTAATGTCAGAGCACACATCCAAGTCTATAGTATATTTATAAGCATCCAAAGGGATCACTGGTAGTTGCAGATGTAATATACTATTCTTAGGATGTAACAAATTTTTGCCAGATGAAATATAATTTGTACCTTGATGTATTTCGCGGTTCACCGTCGACAGTCATAAAAGCCTCCCTCCCGGCAGCAGGTCCGGGTACTGATAATTCACTCCCAACACTCTGGGAGAACCCCCATTCCATATGTCAGTCTGCCTGTCCGGATCCCTAGCACTCCCCGCCAGCAGTGAGAAGGGCTTCTCTTTTGGCAGCTGATTGTGATTGTAAGTACCCAACAAAGGGTCAGTAATATATGTCGGTGATCAAGACTTGTGGTGCTCTTTGCTATAGTGTGCCTCTGACAATATAACGATGTTAGACAGAAACACCAGGATCTGTAACAGATGATCTCACAGACAGGATCATAAATAATTGACACTCTTACGTGTTTCTTCGTTTACATTGACGATTTCCTCAGATAGAATTGTGGACCTGTCTTTCCCACAAGGTAGATCGGTTAATGATGCCATTCCAGAGAACTCAGTCCACTTGGTTTATCAGTTTTTTGAGGCAATGTTAGAAATGGTCTTTAGCTTTGGTCATAGGCCCTGATTCAGAGATTGAAAATAAGAACTTAAAGTTACACCTGGGCTAAATCATGTTGATTTCAGGGGAGTCAAATTTCATTTGTTGCAACAGTATTATAGTTAAAAGGTGATGTTTCCCAGCTCAAGTCTAATTAGCAGTTTAAAAGTGAAGCTGATCAGGTATCTGTGTGCAATAAGTAAAAGCAAAGCATTCTCCCTGCATGCATAGAATAAAATTAACTTGACTCCCCCTGAAATCAACATGGTTTTGCCCAGGTGCAACTTTAAGTTCTTGTTTTCAGCCTCTGAATCAGGTCCATAGTGCCCTAATGGCCAAGGTTGAAATAGAATCTGCATTCCGTTTGCTTCCCCTGCACCCATCATTGTTTAAATACATTGATTTCCGGCTAGGCAAAATTTTTACAATGATCGCTGCTTATGTCTCTTGTGCTTATTTTGAGTTGTTCAGCACCCTCTTGCATTGGTATGTGGTCGTGGGCATGGGTCAATCTAGAGTGACACATTACCTAGATGACTTTCTGGTAGTGGGCCTGGCTGGGAAAGACATGCTTTTTTCTATGTTGACCTCCAGTGTTCAAGAACTGCATCTCTTAACAGAAGTAGCAGAAGTGTTGGTTTTGGTGCCTTCTTTCATGATGATTGGTGCGAGGGTCCCTGGCTGGGCGTGTGGTGTACAGCGGGTTTTATGTGAACCTCGTTTTCCTCAAACTATTCTCCAAAGTAATAGCAGTCTCTACTCCACTAATGTGCTTTTCTTTCCCGAGGCTGTACATTGTAAGATTAACAAAGGCAAAATTGACTAGGCGGGGATGGGCCACTGGGCCATTCTGCACCATCACAAAGTAGGTGGTGTGTGTCGATTCACCAAGTTTGCAGACATACTGCTTTCTACCTGACAGGTTTGGTTCGCTCACAAGAATGAGGTTCCCATGTAAAGAAATGTCTGGCTGAAACTGGCCTGTCGCCAGTGCACTATGGGACGGGACTCACTCTTTTCGAATAGGAGTGACATAATCAGCGGATTTCTTGGGGGCCCCAGACAAATTCATCCAGAAATTGGGCAGCTGGAAATAGCATGCCTACAGGACCTACATACACCTAATCCCTGAGTGTCACAAACTGCGAGGAATGGTGGGACCTGTCCCGGGTTTAAGGTAATTAACAGACGAGCAGGAGTGAATTAGAATGAGTAATTTTTAATGAGGATGGTTGCACAAGACAGAGTAAATGGTAGTGGAATAGAGTGAGGGTGAATGTCCAGAGAGTAGCAGATTGGTGGCCGGACTATGTCGGACTTGAGTGCAAAGTTCAGGATAGATGGGTAGCTTGCTAACTGGATAACAGGGTGGCTGGATCAGAACTGAAGTCAGAAGCAAGCTGTACCAGGACTGGAGTGAAGACAGTGCCGGATTGGCATGCTGGGTTGCACCAGACTGGCATGAAGACAGGACCGGACGGCATGAAGACAGGACCGGACTGGCGTGAAGACAGGACCAGGTTGCGCCGGATTGGCGTGCAGGGTTGCACCAGACTGGCGTGCTGGGTTACTGGTATGGGCTGGATCTCAAGGCTACTGGACCGGACTGCGAGGACCACGGTAACTGGAACCAGAAAAGGACCCAGGACAGCGGAACCGGGATGGCAGGACCAGGATGATGAGACCAGGGCTTGAGACCAGGACGACAGGACCAGGGCTTGAGACCAGGACGGCAGGACCAGGCAATGGATCAGGCAGGACTGGGTAGCAACGGTAGATTAAACTGTATAGCAACAGAATGCTTGAGCTTGATGCTAGGCAGGCTTGACCGGATAGCAACAGTAGGCTAAACTGTATAGCAACAGTGACTTGAACCAGATACAAGGCAGACTTGACTTGAATGCAATAGGCAGAAAAACTGTATAGCAACAGTGACTTGAACCAGATACAAGGCAGACTTGACTTGAATGCAATAGGCAGACAGTTCAGGGTTACCAGATTGCAGGTGCAGAGATCCAGGTACTGCTGAGACCAGTGGTGCCATGAGGTAAGGCAGGCAGGATTACCAGATTCCAGGAGCAGAGATCCAGGCACTGCTGGGGCAAGTGGTGCCACGAGGTAAGGCAGGCAGGTCAGGGTTACCAGATTGCAGGAGCACCAGGATCAACAGACAGAATCAGGAGGCAATATGAGGACAGCCAGGCACCTAGAACAAACAAGTGGTTCCTAGAAGACCAAGTTGATCTGGGCACAGCATAGACTGTGCACAGAGTTTAAATAGTCCGCCCAGTGCGCAGATTGGCTGGATGAATCATGTGTGCGCAGAGGAGCACCTGAGTGGCTGCTGGGAATCACCTGACAGGAGACAAGATGGCAACGCCCATGCACCAAAGAGGTAATTATGCAGATGCCTAATCCCAGACACAAGCACACATGCTTTAATAGAGACTTACACAGGAACCTCTGGAGGGCTGGAGAGTGGCACATAGTGGGGAAACTGTTGCCAGATGGCTAGTGGTCATGTAAGTGCGGCACTTGCCACTGTAGACCGTGACACTGAGGAGCTATGTATGAATTAGTGAATGTTTCCTTTCTCAGTTAGCATGTTCTTTGTCTTTTCTCCATCCCTGCTGGACAGATTCTTACGGAGAACCAAGTAATTACCCTTCACAGTAAAGAATCCTAAGAGATGAGAGTTTTTCACCTTCACCCAATGTGTGTCTTCCTTTTGTTTACCCTAGTTAGTATGTTTGGTTGAGCTCTCTCTCCATTGTTGTATCCCTGGCATGAAGTGGTTAATTTTGTTCCTGTGTTTGATTGTTTCACTAATATGTTGTTTTACCTCATTTCCTTTACAGCCTCTAAACCACCTGTGAAAAGTGTATGGATTGCAGGTCATTCATTTGTGTATTAGGTTTATCTACATCCCCTGAGGAAGGTTTTGTTGTTCACTGGTATGGTTGAAAAGGTTTGTTATGATCCTCCTTTCTTGAGATTATTGCCCATCAGATAGTAGTCTCTGATGCTGTAGTGATACACCTGAGGGATGGGGGGGAATCACATCGGGTGGATATCAAGTCTGGAGCTGACTAAGGAGATCAAAAGTAATCTCCTTCAGGCTCTAGACTTGTGGCCTAACATACCATGGATTTGGTCCAATGTTATTCCTCGATGCGTTTGGAGGTATTCCCCCAATGGTTTAGTCATGGATGGCGTTAGACGTAAGATCAACAGGTCAGTGAAAACTTTTCTTGAGCAGAGGGGCGGCCATGTGGTATTGCATCCCGACTTGATATATGACAAACTTCAGTTTTATAGATCGGATGGAGTTAACCTATTCATGGAGGGCCAATCTTGGTTTATTGGTAGGATTTTAAAGGTTGTAAGGAGTTTGCAGTTGTTAATGGTGGCAGGACTGGTTTTTAGGTTACTGGTCGGTGGCAGAAAAAGCAGTCTTATTTCTTGGTATTGATGTTTATCTAGGAAGCTATTTGGCGCACATGGAGGTTGACCCGAGGCTGCTTTTTCTATGGCCCCCTATCAAGTTAGGTAGTTAAGGGTTAAGTTTAAAGGTATATAAAATTCAATAAACTAATAAATATATAGTTAATAAAATATTTTTAGACTCAAATCAAGTTTCTGTGTCTTTGTATATTCACGCTGGGGTGCATCACTAGGCGAAGCATCAGTCAAGTGAGGTTTAATATTCTTTAATCATGTGATCTACAAGATAATCATGTGAAAAGCATGTATTCAGCTTTAGTTTTACAATTCTCATTTGAGCAGTGTTAGCTTTGTACAAGACATTGCAACATACAATCCCACAGAGCAACAATTGCTAAGCTTAGAACCTGATTATAGCTGAAATCATAACGAATTCACAGCAGTGAGTCATTAAATGCAGTAAAATACAGCTGGCCCCTATGTATGTTAAAAATTTTCACTATATTAGACACATACCAGAAGTAAGCAGCTATATTTGGCATTCGAATAACCCACTAAAGAAATATTTATTATTGAGTGATGTCACCAAATTATTCTCTCTCTCTCTCTCTCTCTCTTTCTCTCTCTCTCTCTCTCTTTCTTTCTTTCTTTCTTTCTTTCGTTCGTATGTGATTCATCTCCTCATTGTCATGTCAGTTATGATACAGACCACCCTTGAAATCTGATCACTGAGAGAAATGGTGTAATTGTTGGCAGATACATTTCTTAAAGAGGTGTAAGATACAGCCCGTTTAATTAGGCAAAGGATTGGAGAAGGATGCAATGCCTGAATCCAGCCACTCCATCCTGGAGAGAAGTATCTGATGCAATGTTAAATCTAGAAAGATTGAGGACCTGATGGAGGCCGTTTTAAACATTTCCAAAGACACTACTGACATCACTCCAAAAAGAAAAGGAAAAAAAGGATATCTCGGGTGGAATACCATTATATGTTGATCTTTAATAAGGTGACTTTGGACATATACAAAAAATTGGTCATTGAAGCAATTTTGATTAGAGTTTAAAGGTTACAGAGGAAAAAGAGCAGACATGATGCTTGGATAATGAGTGAGTACTACACCTGTTTTCAATATATGATGATTTTGCACTGCATACATATGTGTCCATATAAAGCTGTATTATTCTGAGACACCTAACAATACCAGGGTAGGGAGACCGTTACAGTACATCCCTATGCCTCTGGTTTTATGTAAATTATAGTTCTGGATGGTCTACCTAAGTCCATCTATCTGGGAGCATTGTTACACATGTCATGTCTTTATGTCTGCAGTAAGCACATGACAGCGGGACATCCTGATATAACTCTAACACCTCACTGTCATTAACCCAACAGGATTGGGATTGACAAAAAAAGCTGCATTATAAGCATAATCGTGCTATAATCATTCCAAAGTTCAGGTCCCTTTGTCCATGTGTTTCAAAACAATAAAGCAAAATAAGCAATAAGCAAATAATGTAGTAACAAAGGATAGGGCCTAGATTTTTATAGAAGCTGTTACTAGGATAACATGAATTAGTTCTATAATTACTCACTGTAACTATATTTTTTAAATAATAGAATTTCCCAAAGCTAGTTTAAGGTAATTTTTTTTGCTTGTTTTTCTTATACATGAACTATCAGTTTTAAATGTTCTGTATAAATGCTTTTAAAGTGTTTAACCATGGAGATCAGTGGGTTACCAGGGAGATTTAAACTGACAAAAATATGTATTAGCAAGTTATACTGAGTGATTTAGAATGAAGTAACCAGCTGCTGAATTTATACCCACCACATGCTTATCGTCATTTACTTATTGACATATTTTTTTTATCTTTTTACCACTTATTTATTAAGTTTTTAAAACATGTTTTATTCTTAAATTAAACTGTTTAATATTTAGATGGTGTGTAAGGCTGTGCTATAACCCAGGTAGCGTAAACTGCCATAAAGCCCGCACGACAGAGGGGAGTGACAGGGAGTGTGCACTCTCCTCTGTCTCGCGTACTTACAGACCTCCGCACACACGGAAAAGATGCAGGGGGTCTGAATCCGGTCCTAAGAGAGGAAGGTTACATCTGGGCAAAACCATGTTGATTTCAGGGGGAGTCAAGTTAATTGTATTCTTTGCATGCAATCTTTGAATTGCTTACTGCACAAAGATATTAACCAGCTTTACTTTTACACTGTTATTTAGACTTGGGATAGGAAACATCACCTCAACTCTAATACTGTTTTCAACAGATTAAATATAACTCCCCTGCAATCAACATGGTTTAGCCCAGGAGTAACTTTACTCTCTTAGGACCTGATTCACACTTAAGAATACTTCTGATTTTAGGTGCGTATCTTTAAGAATGGATGCAATGCGCATGCGTAGTAACTTTAATACACTATTTGCGTTGGACTTATGTTCGCAAATTCCGTGCTTATATACTATGAACTTAAAATCTGTAGGTTCATATTAACATACGCAGAAATGGGCGTTCTATGAATAAGAAAATAGGACGATACGCAGAAATGGGTGGAGGGGGGGGCATTTAAATCACGCAACGAATGTGCGGTTATGCACTTGCGATCCTTAATAGACGCCCTACGCATTGAAATGAGAAACTACAGTTAAGGGTTCCCTATGGCACTCGTAAATCACATAAGAACCTAAAAATCAGGGGCGTGCCGTGGGAGTTTCATTGCTATTAGTTGCGTATATTTAGGAACCTATCGCGTTCTTAAGTGTGAATCAGGTCCTTAATTTCCAGCACTTTCTTAAGTCTGGATCCAGCCCAATATCTCTGCCTTTAATCAGAAATGCAAAGAGCAGTCCTAAAAAATGGAAATGTGTTTGTTCTAAATTTTTTATTTAGAAAGATTACACAAATACTTTATTATTCTGACCTTTCTGTTTTCATTATAACTGATTAACAATTTTATTGAAATATTGAACTACAAAATAGAAAAATCTCTGCCTGAGACTTCAGTAGTTATAATAAGTGTTCTGGTTTCATCAGAAAACACATTTTCATTACAACATCTAGACAAATAGTTGACTTTTAAATAGATAAACAGTATTTGCTCTTTTTTAATTTTTTTAAACCCTCAAATGCTCTACTGCTACAGTGGAAAAAATGACATTAACTGAATTGTGAAACCCGTGTTGAAGATATTTCATAGTTTATTACATGAATCAAATGTGAATGTGTAGAGTATTCCATTTACCACATATGGGGAACAGGTTGGACTATTACCACATTGCCACTGGAGTGGAAATAAAATATACCTCAAGGCTGTGGAGAATTATTTAGTTTTGACACAGAATCAAAATAACCTAGGTTAGTGCCTACAGCAATAACTTAAATATAGTAGGAATATTTTATCTACAATATTTCAAGGGCCAGATTTACTAAGCTGTGGGACAGGAAAAGTGGAGATGTTGCCCATAGGAACCAATCAGATTCTAGCTCTTACTTTCCTATTATATACTAGAAAATGTCAGCCAGAATCTGATTGGATGCTAGGGACAACATCTCCACTTTTCATTTCCTGCAGCGTAGTAAATCTGTCTCCAAGAGTTAGACATCTCTCTTTTACCAGACTTTCTTAAGATCAGATTTGGGAACAAGAGACCTGATTTAGATTTAAGTGTTAAAACTGTACTTTAGCCTGTAATAAAATATTATTTGTCATGTGCCTTATTGGCTTTCACCTGTGCCAATTATTGTGCTTTGTAGTGGTACAGCAATATTTCTCAGGGTTGCCGACTTTGGCAAGCTTCCCTCCGGGAGAACCCTGAGGGAAGCCATAGCTTGCTTCAAGAGAGCGGGGCTTAATGACGTGATTTATGCAAATTGTGTCATTAAGCCCCGCCTCCCCAATCATTCATGTAATCTTTAGTGTTACATGGGATGAATGGGGCTTGATGAAATAATCAAGCCCTGCCCATCCTTAGTAACTCTAGGGATTTTACAGTTGTAATTGAGCTGGTCTGGGCTTGCGGGAGCTTTGCCGGCTCTCCTGGGATACCGGGAGAACTACCGAAATTTCGGCAGTCGGCAACCCTGATATTTCTGTGATAATGCCTGTCAACCATTAAACTTGTAGTTTTTTCACCATGTTCGTTTCATATCTATTTTTATCTATAACAACTTCATAGACTTTTTTCAGTTGTTTGCACCATTTATATTATAAAGGCTACTTTGCTAGGCAGTTGTTTCATTGTATTCTATGCTATACACTTTATCTATATCAATTGCAATGTCTATTATTAAATAGCAATGCACATAATCTTTTCTATAAGGAGATCAATGCAATAGTGTACACCATATTTTCTATATATTTTATATTTATTGTATTCTATATTCTTTCAATGCAATCTTCAAGGCCTGTTATTCTGTAGTGGTACACATAGGACCGTATTCACAGATCCATTTTCACGTGGAGTTGCGTGCGTATTTTTGGGATCAGATGAATTAAGCATGCATAGTAACTTTTTTACATAAGTTACGTAGATTATACGCACGTAAGTCCTTTAGGCACAGACATACGTACGGAGTGGCAGGGTTGAAACATGTACCTGAAAAATTATGTAAGACAGGGTGGGGAAATGCATTTAAATGGGCATTTGAGGGTGCGGTTAGATAGAGACGCACGGTCATACCTTGATGTACGCCCGTGACTACACACGTAGACATAAGGGTGCCCTATGGCACTCGCAAGTCAAAGACAACCCGTCAGTGTGAGGGGAGTGTCATGGGTGTGGCCTTGCTACCTGCGTGCGTATAATTGCGTACTTTTATAAAACGGATCTCTGAATACAGCCCATAGTCTTCAAGGAGAATTTTATAGTGTACAGTAGCTTTTTTATGAGGGATGTTTATTTTCCCAGCTTTTTCACTATTAACCAGGCATGGCCAGCCTTTGACTCTCCTAGTGTTTTGTAGCCACAGGTTGGCTAGAAGTCTTGCAGGTGTATTGCATACAACAGTAACTAAATTTTACATGGTACCTAATCTAGAATTACTCAAAGGGGACTTTTTGCTGGTAAATATATATATATAT
>WWET01000828.1:199543-211118 GCA_011038615.1 Limnodynastes dumerilii
AGGGGGAGAGGAGGGGAGAGAAGGAGGGGGGGGGGGGGGGTGATGGAGGAAGGAACAACACTAGGATGGAGGGCCCTGCTCACATGAGTTAAAACAATATGTGGGAGGGAAGAACTTACAGAAGACATAAGGAGAGGGAAAGAAGTAAACTGCTGGTGTGAGCGGAATAGAGTGGGAAGGAAGAGAAGGGATAGATGAAGGATGCAGTGAGGATGTTAAGTGGAGGAGGGATAGGCTAGTCTGAACAGGTACGTTTTGAGTGAAAGCTTAAAGACCTGCAATGTGGGGGAGAGTCTGACTGAAGAAGGAAGGTCATTCCAGTTCAGAGGTGCAGCACAGGAGAAGTCCTACGGGTGTGAGATGTGGTGATCAGTAAGAAGTCAGACAGCGCTGGTTAGCAGAACAGAGAGGGCGGAAGGAGGTGTGCATGTTGATGAGGGAAGAGAGGTAGGGAGTAGTGGATGAGGAGATGGCCTTAAATTCTGCCTTAGGATGGCCTTAAATTTATGAGATCAATAAATTTCTGAAAAGAAAAAGCTACTAAAAAGTATATATAATAGACTTATATATAAGACAATTGAAAATTAAAGACTTTTATTTGTTGAATACGGTACATTTGAGTGATTTCCTGAAGATTCCATTCATTTTTATTTGACAGTACAATAAAAGTCATAAAAACATTATAGGGGTACCCTATTTGGCCTCTGCATTGTCACCCATCAAGTGTTTCCTATGACATGAATGGGTGCTGCATTGATCACTACTGAATAATGATTCTGCCCCCTTGCCTTTCAGCCTCAATGAGTCATCTCATTCCTAAATAACCTGATACCTAATCGATGCTAGACCTGTTCTGTGAATGTATCTGTACTGTTTTTGTAAGTACAGATATCTAACATTGCATTTGTACCACCCTTTCTTTAATCTGACTGGCTGTTTCCCCACCAATATTCTCTTATTATTTTTTGTTTAAACAACAACTACTTGTTACATGACAACACTCTAATCGTGGCAACATAGAAGTTATTACCTTTGTTTGCTGTCCTATGCCAGTGCCTCTGTTGGAATCATTTTCTGTAGGCCATTTCACTTTGCATGGCCTACACATATCTGTTACCAGCAGCTGCTGCTTAGAGTGGGTGCAGCCCTCTCCCTCTGTCTTTTATGGCCTTCTGACATCTGTGATTGCAGACAAGACTCTAGTGAATCATTTTCCCTGTTTTGGACTGCTGGCCAATCAATAACCAGCAGTCTCCTTATAAGTTCCAACAGTGTCATTTCTCACTGCTGGTTATATGTCTAGTTCTCTAGTTTGTGTCCAGCTCTGGTATTGTTCTTTGCCCTGTGCATTTTTCTTGTGATTTCTATGTGCTCCTGCTCAAATTAACCCTACTAGTGTTTTCCTGCCTTATTTCCTAGTGTCTCCTCCAGTCCCAGGCTTGCCTGTTATTTATTTATTTATTTTATTAACAGGTTTTTCTATAGCACCATCAGATTACGTAGCGTTTTACAATTTTAACAATCATTATAACAGGACTGGGTGGTAACAGACAGACTGGGTCGGTAAGAGGTCCCTGCTACAGGCTTACACTCTATAGGATATTAGGGATTGATACATAAGGGAAAGTACTATAAAATCACACAATGGACCAGCCAGAATGCATGGTAAAAGTGCTCAGTGCTCTGTGTGATCCAGTCACACAGCAGTGTTAGTAACAGAAATAAGGGGAATTTTAGTAAAGAATGAGAGAGAACAAGTTAGGTTTACTCATTAAGTTATGGTCATATAATAAGTTGTTGTAAATAATGGTATAGACAAATGTTAAGTAGGTTGTGGAATTTGATAAGCTTGTCTGAAGAGGTGAGTTTTGAGGGAGCGCTTGAAGGTTTGGAGAGAAGAGGATAGTCTTAGTGGGTGAGGAAGGTTATTCCAGAGAGTGGGTGCAGCCCGGGAAAAGTCCTGTAACCGGGAATCAGAGCATTTGTTTAGTGTGGAGGAGAGCTGTATATCCTGTAAGGATCTAAGAGCACGAGCTGGGATATATCTTGATATGAGTGAGGATATATATGCAGGTGCAGTCATATTGATGGCCTTGTAGGTTAGCAAAAGGATCTTGTATTTGATTCTGTACAATACAGGTAACCAATGTAGAGACTGACAGAGTGGAGAAGCTCTTGAAGAGCGTTTGGCAAGGAAAATCAGTCTAGCTGCTGCATGTAATATAGACTGTAGTGGGGTAATTCTGTAATGTGGGAATCCAATAAGGAGAGCGTTACAATGATCTAATGGTAAAGGACGATGCATGGTTCTAACAGGTATCTTCAACTGGGGACTGAGAGATGTGCTCAGTCAGGTAAACGACTGGGAGAAAGATCTTTTATGCATATAAGCCTAATGTTGCTCCCTGAACAAGTGACCAATGACCAGGTAATGAAGGTGTGTGTGGCCATTGTTTGGGCACTGCAGAACATGCAGACCTACCGGTATGGGCGAGAGTTTACAGTGATCATAGACCACAATCCCCTCAGTTGGTTGCTGGGACCAATGATAAGCTGCTACGGTGAAGTCTGTCCCTCCAGCAATACATTTTCACTGCAGAAGATCCTCTCCAGACTCCAAACTGTCATGTGTCACAAAGGTGGGGGCTGTCTGGAGAGGAGTAGGTTTTGGTCTTTAAAAACGTGTGTATATCGGTTCACTTCATGAGATCTTCTGGACAGAAGGAAGTGTTCCATATTCCCCAGTAATCTGCTAATCTCAAGCAGGGAAGGTTGCGTGTAAGTCTTTCTGTGTTTCCCCTTTTATTTTATAGGAAACTGATTTGCATATTTTGTTATTCTCTGTAACTAAGCATTGTGATTATCATCATATTAAATATCAATTAATAAGTTCATGTCTCTGTGTTCTTACGGATTCACGTGTCAGACCAGCTCGGTTTTTAAACGCTACTGAATGGTAACAGAAGAGGTAATTCTGAGTTGATGATAATTCTGATCAAGTATAACTGTGCTAGATTGGTGTAAAGGAGAACCAAAGTCATATTTGGGCTGGGAGAAGGGCATTAGTCATTGTAGAACAGACCAGGTGGCTGTTGTGATTAACCTCTTGAGCCCCAGATAAGTCACGAAAGCCTCAGGTGAGGTCAGGGTCATGACACCCCCCTAAAATCAACATAGACATGGTCTGTAGGACATTGAATGGTTGATAATGACAATGAACAGATTGTGATGCACAAGTAACATCAATTATATTCAATAGTAGGTGGTCTCAGGTTGTTTATGTATTATCCCTCAGCTGTTGCTGGGACGCCCGCTTTGGTTTGATCAGCTTGTACATCAATTACCAAGGAGCCGGAGCTGTGTATCTAAAGACTGTATTTTTTAGTGGGTTCACCTATTTTCAAGCTCCCAGAGAGCCATTCAATTGTGCTATTTATGAGCCCAATATATTTCCACCTATTGGAGTGACCGTGCAATACTGCTGTAGAACGCCGGCCCTGGCCGTGTGGCGGGAGACGTTCTTTGGCATACGGGCATCAGCATTGCCACTCTGTACCTGCTTTTCTTTCAACCTACGGGCAAAAGGCTGGGGATTTATCAGCTTGTTCACAAACAACTTTGCTCACAATATTGAATTTTTTTTACAAAGTCGGCAGCATTAGTTACATCATATAAGTGCACTTACCTTGTAGCAGAAACCAACAGACACCTTTGTTTCACCGTTTAGGGTGACTGTTACAGAAATATAGTACCAATCAGTTGACCTGCTATATTTGTTTTCCTATATTACTATTAACAGAAACATAGAAAGTGATAGCAGATAAGAGCCACATGGCCCCATCCAGACTACCTAGTTGTTTATTTAGAACTATACTGGGCCATATTCAGAGCTCCGGCTGCATTGCAATTGAGGCCGGAGTTTTGAGAAATGTGCTATTGTGCATGCGCAGTAATTTTGTAACGTAATCTAAGTTACTTTTTGCAACGTAGATTGCAATGCGGCCGGAGCTCTGAATACGGCCCACTGACCCTAGACCCTATTTACCCTCAATTTAGTTTGAGATTTAGGATATCCTTATAATTATCCCAAGTAGACTTAAACTGTTCTACTGTGTTAACCTCAACCATCTCAGATGGGAGGCTATTCTACTTATCTATCACCCTTTCAGTGAAGTAAGTTTTCCGCACATTTCCTCTGAATCTTCCACCCTCCAGTTTATATTTATGCCCTCTTGTTCTATTACACCTGTTTCTTTGAAAAATGCTACCCTCCTCTAGCCGGTCACAACCCATGATATATTTAAAAGCTGCTATCATATACCCCTCTCCCTTCTCTGCTCCAAGCTATACATGTTTAGTTCCTCTAGCCTTTGTTGGTGTATTTTGTGACACAAGCCATGGACCTTTTTAGTTGCTCTTCTTTGCACAGTCTCTAATGTATTTATGGCTTTCTGGTGATATGGCCTCCAGAATTGAATACAGTATTCTAGGTGAAGTCGTACCAACGATCTTTAAAGGGGCATTACTACTTTTCTCTATCTGCTACTAATTCCTCTCCCTATGCAACCAAGCATCTGACTTGCCTTTCTCATTGCTTTGTTACATTGCTTGGCTACCTTTAAATCACTTGAAATAATGACTCATAGATCCCTTTCCTCCTCAGTAGTTTCTAATATAATGCCATTAATGATATATTGAGCTTTTTGGGTTTTTTGTGCCTTAAGTGCATGATTTTGCATTTTTTGGCATTAAACTGCAGATGCCACACTCTTGACCATTCCTCCAGTCTACCTAGATCATCTCTCATTTTGTGTACCCCTCCTGGCATATCTACCCTGTTTCATATTTTTGTGTAATCTGCAAAAAGGCATATTTTCACAGGTAATATCAACTATAAAGATATTAAATAGCACTGGTCTAAGTACAGAACCCGAGGATATTCCACTGGTTACCTTACCATTCCAAGAAGGGATTCCATTTACTACAACCCTATGTTGTCTATTTTGTAACCAAGATCGAATCCGTGCAACTATCTTTAAGTCCAATCCCAAAGTTTCTTAGCTTATTTAGCTTATTTAACTGCGATGTGGCACAGTGTCAAAAGCCTTACTAAAATTTAGATAAGCTATGTCTATGACACCACCTTTATCTAATACTTTACTGACCCAGTCAAAAAATGTAATAAGATTTGTATGACATCTCATAGTGAATCCATGCTGCATTGTATCCTGTAAGTTACTGGATTTAAGATAATGTACAATTTGTTCCTTTAACACTGTTTACATCAATTTCCCTACTACTGATGTTAGACTCACTGGTCGGTAGTTTGCCAATTTTTCCCTACTTCCACTTTTATGCAGAGGGATGACATTTGCTATTTTCCAGTCCTCTAGAATCACCCCAGTTATTAGTGACTGGTTCAATAATTAATTTAATGGTTTTGGCAGCACCCCTCTAAGTTTTTTTAGTATCTTCGGATGTATCCCATGTAGTCCCACTGATTTGTCCACTTTCAGCTTTGAAAGTTCTTAATATCTGCTCCTCAGTAAAAGTAGTAGTAATTGCCCCCATTGTATATTAGCCTTCCAATTTAAAAGTGGTCCATTCCTCTCTTTCTTTTGTGAATATTGAACAGAAATACTTATTGAGATGATCTGCCGCAGCCCTTTCACCCTCAAAAAGACTTCCATTAAATAATAGTAGTAGTACTAATAGTAGTAGTAGTAGTTATGGGACTGTTCCAGCTCTATCCCTCTCTACACTCTTCCCACTTATCCTATCTCTCAAACAATGCTCTGTCTATGCCCATTTCAACACTGGTTTCTGCTCACCACCATTTTCTTTATACCCCTCTTCCACTGTTTCTTCTATACCCCTTGTCTGTTCTATACCCCTCTCCTCTACTGTTCCTCATAAATCCCTCTGTGTTATAGTTTTTGCTATACCATGATCTGATTTATCTATACCCATTTCCCCCACTATTCCCTCTGTATTGTTCTCCTCCACTTTTTTCTTTAAACCATCTCTACATGTAGCTAGCCCCTTTTTTCATTTAATTACTTTACTGGTGGTGGTGTGTGTTTATGTTTGTGGGTATTTTTTCCTCATCTGGGAGGTAGGGGGGTTGAGATAAAGCCAGCTCTTCTTTGATTTGTGCTAAAATCCAAGAAAGCTTCTTTGGTGTCCAGAGAAACTTCATGTCAGGATTCCTTTAGTTCCCTGTTCACTGCACTTTGCTTTTGTTTACATTCTGCCTGTCACATGATTTCCTTAGTTCAGCACTTCCTGGTATTCTCCCTCTGCTGCAGGCTTACCTCTCAGGTTCTGCTGATTGCCTTGCTTGATTTCCTCTCCACCTGGCCTATTTAAGTCTCTCTCATACATCATTTTGCTGTCAAAGCAACAGCTATCCTGTCTGCTGAATTGTATCTGTGAGTTCTCTCATGTGCTTTGGTTCCTGCTTGTGTTACTTCATCTGGTTCCTGGATCTGTCCTACTCCTGTTCCTGTATCTATATATTTTGCAATTTAGATATGACAAAAAGAAAGAGTAGAATAATTCTTAGTAAGTTTACTACATGCTTTAGATCTGGAACACTTTATTTTCCTGACCCTTTTATTAAAGTAACCTCACACCTATTTTTTATTATTTCTTAATATAGGTATTTCAGTTCACTACATTTACTAATCAATCATCAAGGCTGCTCTTTTTTTGGATCTTGTTGTCTTAATTTAATCAGCAATGTTAGAAATTACAGAAATAATTTGCATAAATACATTTAAAAAGCTAACACTAAGTTATTCATTCTGCATTACCAGCATTCTGTCTGCATACCCAGAGATTCAAGAAGCTGCAGCTGTCAGACCAGCATCATTGGACTTTTGTACACATGCTGTCGAAAAGGACAGGGATATAAAATTAGTATGAAAGTCTGCATCGACGAGCACAGTGGCAACTTAAATCTGCATCCAATCCAATGCTATTGAGCTGTCATTGCAGTCTCTGTACACTTATATGAAGACCTTCTCCTACCATTGGTCTGGTGGCCTGCTCTCAGTTTTTCATCCATGGACAAAGTTTAGCAGTTCTAAAGTTAGGGTTCTGATATACAAAATCAACTGTTACTGTACACATCACTAACTTCCTATGATCTGATGCTAGAAAACACTTTTTTCAAATAGATTTTTTTGTGACACCTACTAAACGTGTGGAAATTTAGCCTGGTATATGCATTTCTAGCTAACAAATACCTCCTCCATCTAATTTCCAAACCAAACTGACTTACATCAACTGGCAGAACCCGGAATTTTGAAGAGGAAAGCCCCATCTTGACAAATAAAGAAGTGAAGGAATTATTGTCAACGAACATGAATCAGCTATACATACTGAATACAGTTATCCTATTTCATATAAAGGAAGATATATTACAAAAACAAAATGTATTTTCCCTTGTCCTTGGTTTTCTGTAAGAACTGTGAAGCTAATTATGAAATAAGATGTACAACAGTCATGCAATAATAAAATATGCCTACTATTTTATTAAATTGCTATGGTCTACAAAATAGAAATGTACTTTCATAAAACAAAAAAAAACAACAACATATTTTATAGTTGTCAGAGTTAAAAACAATTCTAAAATAAACCCCAAAACTTATCCAGCAAACTGTAAAAACTGGTGCTGACCCATTGTGACAAGAGCTAGCATTTAAAAAGGTTAAAAAAAGTGGCAATGCACTGTACTGTGTATCTTACAGAAGATAGACTGTGTAGGTGACCTTTATGCAGGTCCTTATCCCCTATTTTTCCCAGCTACCACCATCTGAGAAATTACCCACTAAGCCAGAGCCTGGTGAGTTTCCTAAGGAATTGCTAATACAATTGAAAAATACAATTTCCTCATACATTCAGCTGTTATTGGAATTGGAATGACTTTTATTACATTATTTTTATTCTAGTTCTGTGAATGTTTAATGTTTACCCCCACTGAAGGCACATGCGGCTGTGTGGCACACCCAGGGACTTCGCTCTGGCTTACTCCTCCTCCCAGCTTTCGGCCTAGTCCCCCTGGTGTGTGTCCATGGCAATAAGGACAAACCAAAGCGGCAAACCTCCCCTTCTGCCAGAGGTAGTGTTGCCTAGAAACCTGTGACGCTGCTGCTTGTCACAAACCATGGCTATGAATAAACCAATAAATGTGCAATAATACATATGTAGGAAAAAACTGAAAAAACCCCAAAATATTATATATATAAAAAATCTAAACAAAATATACATAAAACCTCAATAAAGAACATCTAGCCAAAGATCAAAATTCTTCTCTTCACTTGCTTCATTGATGACCTGTTGATTCTCTGGCAACATTCTAAAGAGGATTTTGTTGATTCAATGGCCATTATCAATACGATGAACAAACATATTAAGTTCACCTATAATTATGATTCCCATTCAGTAAACTTTCTTGACGTGCAGATTTTTATAGAAGAGGGCAAACTGTGCACAACCATTTATGAAAAGGAAACTGATCGCAATAACTTATTACTAGCAAACAGTCATCATTCTGCACCAATGAAGAAGAGATTACCCTATTCGCAATTCTTAAGGGTGTGTCGCATTAACAATAATGGGGTAGATCCAGAACTACGCCCGTCTTCCATAGACGGACGTAATTCAATGAGCAATAGCTTCTGCGCATGCGTAGTAGATATTGTACGTAATCTGTGTATCGTTGCGATACGTAGATTGTGTATATGCAGTCTTTTATGTACAATAGCTACTACACATGCACAGTAGCTATTGTTCATTGAATTACGTCCGTCTATGGAAGACGGACGTAGTTCTGGATCCGGCCCAATATCTCTCTTTGCAATTTATAATTTGAGAAAATGTCATCCAAGTTTCTTAAAGGAGGTAACTGCACTTATTGCTAGAACGGGCCAGGGCTAAAGAATAACTGTCCCAAGGCACCAGTTATTGGAGATGTGCCCAAAACATAAGAAATAAGAAACAAGTCCATTAATATCCCAAGCTACTTGTGCTTTATGGCTTGCAGATCATGCCCTGTTACAACCGTGGAACTAACATCAGGGATCAGATTTTCAAGACAGACATTAATCAGTTAATGTCGCAATCAACTACATAGTTACTACACATGCGCAGTAGCTAGCAATCACCATCTAATGGCTGCTCGTGCCTGACGGCCATAGTTCTGAATCCGGCCCATAGCCATTATCTTGTTTCTTATGGTTCTTGGTGTATATGGTGGACCAGTTTTCCTGAGATTTTAACCCATAATAATAGAAGGGGGAACTTTTGGAGTTTTCCTTTCCAGTTGCATTTGCCTTTATTATGAGTGTTTGATGCATTTGTGGAGCAGTTCATTATTTTGTTGATCTTTGGATAGATGTTGTTTATTGAGGTTTTGTGTATATTTTATCTAGATTTTTACTGGTTGATTTTCCTGGGTGCCATGGACACACACCAGGCGGACTGGGTCGGAAGCTGGGAGGAGGAGTTAGCAAAAACGGAGTCGCCGGGCACGCCACACAGCCGCATGTGCTTTCGGTGAGGGTAAGTGCCTTAGGGCATGGGGTATACACTACTTATTTGTTCAGTTGTTTGTATGTTCATTAATAGTCCCGGAGGAAAGGGATTATATATCCCAGAAATATCGGATTAAAACACTTGTATTTACACTTTTTGAATTCTGGGAGTTCCTCATTACAAACGGAGTCTCCACTGAAGAAAGTGTCAGTGATGCCACTCTCTGAGCCACAAAAAGTCATCCACTGAAAAGTAACCCTATTAGCTAATCCTTCTCTTGACCCTTTCCTAACCCTAACCATTTATATCCCATAATCTAACCCTAGTCTTCCCCTTAAGTCCTAACCCTTACCTTATACCTGCTGCAGCTTCCACATCCTAACTCTTGTTTACCTGCCGCAACCACCACAGCTATTGTAGCTATTGGGAACAGGGAATTAGGTTTCTGTTACCTATAGCAATTTTCTATCTTCAAATTGTTTTGAACAATGATACAGCCGCCATTAAGCTGGTGACTGGATCATGTTGAAAATATGGCCAGCTGGACCTGCAACTGCATTCCCACCATTGTGCCCAGGTTTAGAGCTAAAAATTGCTGAGCTTACACCTAAAAAAGATACAAGCATAGTGATTTTGATATCACTTCTGTGTTTGCAATAAAGTGCAAGTAAAATAAATAAATGATTGATATCATGAAATGTATTTTCCCAGTGACACAATGCTCAAACAACTGCGAGGAGAAACAAAGATAAACCATAGCAGTATATACTGCCACATAATTAGGCATCATTACACCTAGGAAGTTTGACAAGTGCAAATGGTTGTGCAGAATGCCATCGCTTCCCTATTATGTCACCACAAACTGCAAAATAACAAAATAAAATTACTGTGGAAATAAAATGCATATGCAAAGCAAACAGTGCGGATAAAATGCACACCATTAATATAATAAGTCATCATTCAGAATGCCTTCCACCATTGTTCATTCTAAGCTGTTATCTGATATATTGTTTTTATTTTGCAATGAACACATATTCTTAGTGGGCATCTCTATTTCAAAAAGTATCTAGAATAGTGTAATTTCTTAAATAAATAAATAAATAAAACATTTGCTACAGAACCTGTTAACAACACTGATACACATTTGGGATGCATTTGCCGCCTGTAAAATGCTGTTTCCAAAAACTAATTTTAGGCTGTCTGTCTTTCAAGAATAGTGCTAATTCAAAAATGTTATTCATGAATGGGTAACTATGCCGATCAGCATACTTACCCAATTAATAAATTTCAAAACTGCTGCCAGAGACCCGTCGCACCACCACCGACCTGACGCATCGGACCTGACAGGTGTGTTTTGAAGGGGAGTCTATGGGAAGTCTTAGGTTATTGCTGCGGGGAAGGGTGTCTTAGGGTCAGGCTTCCAGGAAGGGAGGGTTAGGGTAATGGAAGGGAAGGGTTAGGGTAAAGAGTAGGATAAGGGTTGGGGTTAGATTAATACTCACCATTCGCCTCTGCATCTTCTTTCTTCAGTGGATTGATTGCTTCTCGGCAAGGCAGGAGCAATCGATTTCCCGGACAGTTCACAATTGGTTGGTATAAAACGTCCCTTTCAAAAAAGGGCCGTTCTCCTGCAAATATACACGCAGTGCAAGTACCAGACTCATATGCCACAACAGTGGTGTTGGTACGGCAGATTCACTAAAACACACGTCAGGACTTCTGCATGTGAAGTGATTATGGACCATAGCATACAGTTTTCTGCTGCTACGTTCTGCAGCTACGTGACCTAATCAGGGGTAGTGATTCCACACTAATTTTTATTACTTTTGCAGTGCCTAAATCATGCTCAAGTGTTGTAAATAGTTCTTTAAACGCGTCTCCCCTGGACTTAGACATGACCTGTGGAAGGTGCAAATATTTCCATGTAAACAGACCTCTATTCCATATGCATTCTGAACCAGGAGCACTTGCTTGGCACGCCTTTACTGTACATTGCCTTCCATCCCTCCATCTCTCAACATGGCCGTCATGTAGG
>WWET01000828.1:245479-263336 GCA_011038615.1 Limnodynastes dumerilii
TCTCCTGGTAGCGCCTCCATGCTCTGGACACTATGCTGACAGACACAGCAAACTTTCTTGCCACAGCTCGCATTGATGTGCCATCCTGGATGAGCTGCACTACCTGAGCCACTTGTGTGGGTTGTAGACTCCGTCTCATGCTACCACTAGAGTGAAAGCACCGCCAGCATTCAAAAGTGACCAAAACATCAGCCAGAAAGCATAGGAACTGAGAAGTGGTCTGTTGTCACCACCTGCAGAACCATTCCTTTATTGGGGGTGTCTTGCTAATTGCCTATTATTTCCAACTGTTGTCTATTCCATGTGCACAACAGCATGTGAAACTGATTGTCAATCAGTTTTGCTTCCTAAGTGTACAGTTTGATTACACAAAAGTGTTATTGACTTGGAGTTACAATTGTTGTTTAAGTGTTCCCTTTATTTTTTTGAGCAGTGTATATATACATACATACTGTATATATGAAAAATATATAATAAGCCAATCTCAAAAACATAATTAAAACATTAAAAAAATGAAATAATCAAAACTTACACTAGGCTGAATTCCACAATGAGGTAGATCAGGCATGTCAAACTTGCAGCCTTCAGTCCACGTGCAGCCCAAAAGCTTATGTTTTGTGGCCCCATGTCATGGTGGTGATCGTTTGAAAGGGCTATCAGCAACCGCAGCAGTTACACAGAACAGCTGATAGCAAAGCTGTCCTGTATAACAGTTGCATCGCCCAACAGCAGGAAAGAGATTGCTTTACGACCAGCATTACACAGAATAGCTGGATGATGGCACACACCGGGGAAAAGCGACACAGAAGAATGATAAATTAGGTATGAACAAGGGAGGCCGGAGACTACTGAATGGGGAATTACTGGGGAGCTGGAGCCATATAAATGGTAAATACTGGAGAGCTGGAGATGTATGATGGGGAATACTGGAGAGTCTGGAGACATATGAATGTGTAATTATTGGGAGATGGAGATAAATGAATGGAGAATTACTGGTCTAGTGAAAAATTGCATATGACACTTTATTTTTCTTGTGGCCCACATAATTTTAGACTTTGATTTTTGGCCCAATTCGGGTTTTGAATTTGACATGCCTGTAGATGAAAACTTTCAGTCTTAGGGCCAGATTTACTAAGCTGCGAGTTTGGAAAAGTGGAGATGTTCCCCATTGCAACCAATCAGATTCTAGCTCTTACTTTCTTTTTACATACTTTAGAATGTTAGCTAAATTCTGATTGGTTGCTATGGGCAACATCTGCACTTTTACAAACCCGCAGCTTAGTAAATCTGGCCCTAAATGTCTGAGTGACCAGAATCAAGCCTGAGTGTGACTGATGGAGAAAGGGCTGGGCAGTCCAAAAGGTGTCCGTTTGTTCTCAACATATTAGCAGCTCCCTGACCAGTGGTTCCAATCATAGATATTTTCATCTTCCAGCATTCACTCTTGATTCTGTCCCCCCCTATAACATATATGGGAAATGTAAACAAACCTGCCATCGGGACAGTATTGTGATCCATAAGTAAAGACTTAACCTTAAGCACCATATTTCTGTTCTATTAATATATACTACTGGAGGGACGATTAACTAATAAAAAGGCCCTTTCATATTTTTCTGGACTTTAGTTGTAGTATTCATCATGTCAACATTACATCAAGGCAGCTCTCCCATTATAACTTAGAGAATATTACCATTAGTTAAACCAGCAGTCAGTAACAGTGTGAAGCTCTTCGCACATAAGTCATTAATTTTAATTTTAGACTAAGCTATTGTAAAACAGCAAATAGAATGTGGATTAGGTATTGATTCTATTCAATTAGTTATTGAATAGACATTGTTATGTGTTATGTGTTATTCAAAAAATATACTAGGTGTTATGTTTAAAATATATAATAATATA
Source organism: Limnodynastes dumerilii (assembly GCA_011038615.1). NCBI lineage: Eukaryota > Metazoa > Chordata > Amphibia > Anura > Limnodynastidae > Limnodynastes > Limnodynastes dumerilii. The sequence continues at coordinate 247,379 of WWET01000828.1, forward strand.
AGTTAATATATTAACTGATGAGCTAAATAAATGCTTATTATTAATATCCCCTCATATATGATTCATGGAACTACTTTACTTTTTGAGATTTTAAAATACTCCACTATTGTAGAACAACAAGTGTTCAGATAAATACATATACTCAAGGCCATTTTATTTGTCATCACATCCTATATAACATTTCTATATTTTTAACATGACACAATAACAATGATTTCCTGTCTGAAATCCTTGTTATAACATGTTCATATCTTCTGAAATTAAATAAAACAATTGTCTGTTTTATGTTTATATTTCCTGGCAAGGTTTTTAAATTTAATTTTGAATCATTATTCTAAAATTCAACAGTCTGCATTTAGTTTAACAAAGGGAACTACAAACGGTACCCACACAAATGTAACATCCAATTAAAACAGAATCATATGGCATATTACTTGAGAAAAAATGATGCTAATATAAAATAACCTAATAAAGTCTTCAGATTTCAATTATCAGGACATTTTTTGTTATTAGTCAGCTGCTGTCATCTGTCATTGCTGGCTGTGTTTTTGTCATTGCACTATCAGTTCTAGCAAGCCTCTTAATTAATTGAAGCCTTATTAAGGAAAACATGTTTATTTTAAGATAAAGAAGTTACTAAGGATCTCATTTTTTCCCTCTTCACTTGTGACATTTGCAAAATTTCCATCAGTCATGCTTAAGGTTTATTATTTACCGGTATATTCGAGCTATTGAAATAGGGTTTCTTCTTTGATGATTTTATATAGATTATATGTTAACTAAAATATGGATTTATATTGTTAAATTAAATTTGACTTTAGGATCTTATGAGATGCAGCAATGTAGATACATATGACAGATCTTGCGGTCACCAGAGGAATGCTCATCTTTCATTAAATCAACTTTGTAAATACTACAAACTAATTTTCATAAGACTCAGTCTCAAAGGAAACATTGATTTGATGTCATTCATGTCTTTCTTTTTTAATTTTAATTACATAGAATTCCCTGACACCAACCTTTTGGGTGATTTAAAATATCACTTGCAAAGATTTAAAGAAAAAAACAACAGTTTTACAGTATTTTAAGTGCAAAAAAAGGTTTTAAGTAAGTTAAGCCATAGACTGCACTAATATGAGCTAGGATCCATTTCAGCACAGAACAGGGCTGGAAGTGAAGGGGTATATGGGGGGGATATGCCATACCATCACTTCTCCCACTGATTTCATAGAAAAGCTATAAACTCCATTCACTTTTTTTATTTCTATATTATTTTGATAGCAATAGCAGTATACATTTCTTCAGTACAGCACAGTGACATGCTATGAGAAGAGCACATTACACGATGGACCAGAGCTTGTGTCAGTGCATAAGCACTGTTGAATTTGTTGTGACCCATTCATCATCCCCATCTGCTTCACTTTTGCAGCACAGGCCATTACCATCTTCCTCTGCCTCCTCTATGTCAGTCTGCCCCACATTGCCACAAAGCTATGCCCCTTTTTGAGTTTTACATTTTCTTTTTTAAATGTTCCATGTTTGTGGGGGGGCGGGGAGCTGGGCAACCAGAAACCCAGCCCCTGGATGCAGCACTAGACGGCACACAATATCCTCACATACCAGCCTTACTTTTCTAACCACTCAGACTACCGATACCCAAGACCTACCTTAACTTTTATGATTCCAATAAATGAATGAAAGTCTGAATCAGTATGCAGAGGGAGTACACTGTACAGCCTGTTGTAAGGTGTCAAAAGGTGTCAGAAGGATCAATACTCTTAAGCCTGGGCATACTGCATATGTTCTGTTCAGGTAGCAAAGATGCAAAAACTGCCAATCTGAATGCACACACAAAAGTGAAAACTGGATCTTTGGGTTATCAGTATTACATAAGAAATGCAACACTTCCTCTTGGTATACATAGCAATGACAGATAGCATGAAACACTGTACTATAATCACACCCCTAGGGACATATGGCACAAGGACCCTCATTGCTGCATGTAACTTTTTCTGAAAAAAATGGAGTCTAATTGTGATGTTAGTTAAGCAGAAAGTCAAATGCAAAACCAATATTAAAAAGGGAAATTAGAATATCCATTTACACTGATTTAATGCGTATTGTTATGGGCTGCCTCACCAGAGTGTGGAGTTTAACTAGTTGCCTAGTATTCACCAGAGCCCTGATGGTGGCTATGAACTTGGTTGCAGGCCAGTAGCAGGACCTTGGTGGACACTCTCGTAGCTAGAAGTTCCCTAGCCAAAGATCAAAGCCAAGAGTAACCACCAAAAAGGTGAGAGAGAGTAAATATAAACACCAGGACCGGAGTAGGACTCCAGAGAGCAGGTGGTGTACAGGCAACACATGAGTGTAGATGGAATAACAGTGGAGTGCAGATGTGATGGCACAATAGAAAAAAATCTGCATGGAGAAAAGACTGGGTCAACTGCTAAATAAACCCCTGGGAGACAAATGACAGGCAAGGCTGACAAGGGAACTGACACTGCAGGCAACCAGAGAACCACACACTCAAAGAGGGAGGAGAGCGGGGAGCAGAAGAGACTGGGCAGACACAAGGCAGGGGACACAAGAGGTAAGGTCAGGCAAGGAAGGAACACAGCAATTGCACAACAGTGGAACAAACTGGAGAGCAGGCAAACAAGTAGAACACATTATATACAGCAAGGCTGGTGGACATTTAAAGAACTCTCACTCATACCCCTTTCACATCGCCACAAAAACCCGGGTTTCCGTAAAATCCCGGGTTTTTTCGTGGAGATGTGAAAGGTGCACTTCCGTGTCAGAAGACCCGGGTCCGACACGGGTAGGGGTGCAGTGTGAAAGGTGCTACCCGGGTTTTTCAACCCAGGTAGCACCTAATGTACCTCGATTGGTGGAATTTTTTTTACTATTACCCTGGCAACAAGTGTTGCAAGAGCAACGGTAAACAAATTACGCACCGCGATGACGACAGGGCAGACCCGGGTCTCGGAATTTCCCGGGTCTGCTCTGCAGTGTGAAATGGGGTCTGTGACCCTGGGATCCTCTGCTGCCCCGGCAATATCCCGGGTCTGTGAACCCGGGATATTTCCGGGCGGTGATCTGAAAGCGGTATCAGTGAGCTGCAGAGCGGGTTTCCATTAGATACACATTGGTTGGCAACCAAGTCACTAGGCAAAGACCTGAATTCTCAGTCTGTTGTTAGAACACTAAAGGTTGGTGCTGCACATTGTTTACATGCCATCACCGGCAAGTGACAGCATGATTGACAGCACTGGCAGCCAAGCATACATGTCATCACAGGAAGCGTAACAGCATGTAACACCTATTAATTGTAATATCAATACTCAGTCAGGATGCTCTCCTCCTTATGTCTTACGTCCGTCTACCTTGTTCAACCTTGTCATTTCTCAACTGATTCCTCCACCTCTGCTTTTATTGTGTTCTTTCCCATGCATGGAAATGTTGACATGATTAATTGTGTTCAAGCTATTGTTATGAAATACCTGTATCTGTCATGATATTTATTGTCTAACATCTATCATAAGACTGCTCAGTGCAATGCAATCTGTGGTTATATAAATAATGATAATTGTCAACTGATTAACCAAGAAAAAATATTAGCTATAAACAAGCTGTATAAAAAAAAAAAGCTTTTGCAATCTTGGACAAACTATGTTTCATTGTGTCACAATTAAACACCCAACACATTCCTTGTAACTAGAAACATGACAGGTGGCAAACATCACACTTCCAAATATATCTCATAGGCAAATAGAAGTCATTCCTCTTTTTTCAGCAGAACTATTCTAGATCTGAAATATCTGTAAGCTCTGCATCTCCACAGATTTTCAATATAATTTTAAGTCTTGGAACTATGAAGGTCATTACATAAAACATAAATATTTACTCCACTAAGTACTTCATGATTGATTCTGAGTTATGCCTTGGATCATTATCTTGCTGAAAAGCCAACCTTTCTGCAGGTTCAATTTCTGCACTGACAGACATGTTAGCTTCAAGGATTTGTTGATTTACAGTGGAGTTTATTCTTTTTCTTCACCTGGGCAATATGTGCCTGTGGCTGACACAAACCCAAAGCTTAATAGGTAATTTTTTTGTCTTTATTTTTCCCGATATGATTCCCATATAAAGAATTCATCTAAGTTTGTTAAACATAATTTAAATCTTCATAAATTTAATTAAACAAATTCAATTTTCTCTGCCGCCTAATTGCTTTTTCTATGTAAATATTCCAAACCCAAGTCTTCTATATCTTTCTCTTCTTCAGCTGTTAGCTGGTGCCATATCTCCAAATCCAGGGCCTTTCTCATACAAATCACTCACACTGAACACAGACAACTTCAAACACATCATCTATCACCCATCACTCTCAAAAAACCTAAATGTACCCTATGGAATGAACATTTTGTCTGCAATAAACTAACCTCTATTCATGACCTCTTCCTTTCTAACAACCTCAGTCTTCTTGCAATAACAGATACATGGCTCACTGATTCAGACACTGCCTCACCTGCTGCACTCTAATATGGTGGACTCCATTTTACTCATGCCTCAAGGCCTGGAAACAAGCGGGTAGGTGGGGTTGGACTTCTTCTCTCCCAAAATTGCACATTCACAGTTCTACCCATTGTCCCTTCACTTATTTGCACATCCGTTGAAGTAAATGTTGTTTACATTTTCCTTTTTCTCTGTGTGGCTCTGATCTATTGCCCTCCCCCCAAATACATCCTGCCAACAATTTCTTCAACACTTCTCAGTGTGGCTCCCTCATTTCTTATCCTCTGACATACCTAACATTATCACAGGTGATTTCAATATCCCCATTAACAACCCTTCATCTCCTAATGCCACTAAGCTTTTCTCTCTAACCTCATCTCTTGGTCTCTCAAAATGGAAAATGCATAAATGTTGTATTCTAAAAAACTAAGCTCAGTCTCTAATCTTACTAACTCCCCTCAACATATCTCAGACCATCACCTTAATGACTGTAGACTGTCCCCCACTAGTTCTACTAGTTTGCTGTCTAACTATTAAACTTTTGCTTACCCGTAGAAATCCTAACGTTGTTAATATCAACCAACTTTCCCAATATGTCCAACAACTACTGTCTCCAATTTCTCATTTCCACTCTCCTGATATGGCAGTATCTCACCTTAACCAAACCCTAGCAGCTGCCCTTGATCAAGTTGCTCCAGCTACCCCTTTTGCACCACAGCGACTTCAGTGTTAGCCATGGCACACTAACGACACAAAAAATCTTAAAAGACTCTCCCGCAAAGCAGAACGTTGTTGTTGCATATCTTGTTCTTCCCAAGACTTTTTAACTTACACTGACACTTATCACACTTATCGAAATGCTCTGGACAAGGCCAAACAATCCTACTTTTAAACTCTTTTCTTCTCAGGCTTCTAACCCTAAACGCCTGTTTTGCACATTTAACTTCCTCCTAAGCCCTCCTGAGCAAAATGCACCAACATATATCAGTGCTCAAGATCTTGCATTTTACTTAGGACAAGATTAGAAGGGAATTGTCATTTTCCTCATCACTAACTAACATGGGGTAGATCCAGAACTACATTTGCAATACTTTTCCTCGCGTATCGTATTTACGCGTACGTACCTTCTATACACTCCCCTTGTCACACCCCTTGAATGTACGTATTTTGTCCGAGATCCGCTTTCCAAACCATACCTTAACTTTTGCCCATGTAACTGATGTCATCCGCTCACATACATATGGGCAACACGTATTTACGCAGCTAAGCACGCCCATACTGTACACTTTAAATACAAACCCCCACCTACATAGTGTATTTCAGATATATTTTAGACTCACGTAAAATTGGCACGCCCACACGTAAGGATTTACATGACACATACGTGAATGGCCCATACGTTCACATCTATGCTATGTTACGGAGCGTATTTTCTATGGTGTGCATGCGCAGTACTTACTAAAACGCGATTTTACGTCTCCACCACGCGTAAATTCGCTCACAAGCGTTGTTCTGGATCTGGCCCATAGTTCTCAGCCCCTCTTATCCACACTCTGACACCATGGGCCTGATCCAGAGCTACACTGGCCCGCTGGTCATACGTACGGCCAGCGTAGCTCTGGTCCACTCCTCCTGTGTGTGCGTAGTTACACACAGTTATGCCGGCTGAAGGCTACCCTAACTTCAACCGGCATAACTGTGTGTAACTACACTCACACAGGAGCGTGACACACTAAACCCAGCCCTCCCCTCCTAATTACCCTCCCTCCCCCCCATCCAGCTTCCGTAACTACGCTGTAGTTACAGAGCTGTCCACCCCTTCGTCCGTAACTACGCTGTAGTTACGGATGCTAGATCCATGACTCACAAAGCCATGGATTACGCTGGATAAAATATGCCTGGTGCATGCGCAGAACGGCATTTCTGTAAATATGACGGACGGCATACCTCTGGATCAGGCCCCATGTCCTCATTCCAACCCATAAATGAAGAAGAAGAAAAAAAATCTGCTTTCTGCTCTTCCCACTCTGCTGACTGTCCTCTTGATCCTAAACAAGTCAGTCGATATCTACTGTCTGTGCTTACTCCTAACTTAACTACAATCGGTAATCTCTATCTCTCTACTGGTATCTTCCCATCTTTATTCAAGCATGCGCTAATCACTCCAATTCTGAAAAAACTAATCTCTGGCCCGAACTCTCCCTCAAATTATCAGACCATTTCCCAATTTCCATGCCCCGCAAAGCTGCTTGAAAGATTTGCCTACACTCGCCTCACTCACTTGCTCTCCTCACACATCTTCTGGATCATCTTCAGTCAGGTTTTCGTTCCTTACATTCCACAGAAACTGCAATGACCAAGGTTAATTACTGCCAAATTTAAAGGTCAGTACTCTCTTCTAATTTTACTGGATCTTTCTGATGATTTTGATACTGTTGACCACTCTTTTTTCATACAAATGTTACAATCCCTGGGTATTTGGGACACAGCTTTCCTGGTTTACATCCTACTTTTAAAACCGCTTTCAGTGTTCACTTTTCTGTATCCACCTCCCCTGCTCTTCCTCTATTTGTTGGAGTACCACAAGGTTCAGCGTTGGGTCCATCGCTCATCTCTATTTATACATCTTCCCTTGCACAACTAATAAAGTCATTTGGACTTCAGTACCATCTCTTTGCAGATGATTCACAAATCTATCATTATCATCTATCTACTTCAGGGGCCAGATTTACTAAGCTGCGGGTTTGGAAAAGTGGATATGTCGCCCATAGCAAATAATCAGATTCTAGCTAACATTCTCTAGTATGTAATAGAAAAGTGAGAGCTAGAATCTAGAAATTTTTCCAAACCCACAGCTTAGTAAATCTGGTCCCTGATCTCTCACCAACCGTGTTGGCACGTGTAACTTAATGCCTCTCTGCCATCTCATCTTCAATGTCCTCCTGCCATCTCAAACTTAATCTATCTAAAACTGAAATAATAATATGTTCACATGCTAATGAAAGCTACCCACTTGGCCTTTCTATTTCTGTTGACAACACTGAACTAATCCTTACCCCTAAAGCTCGATGTTTAGGTGTTACCCTTGACTTTTAACTGTCCTTTGTTCCACACATACCATCTGTCTCTAAATCCAGTTATATACATTTATAAAACATTTCCAGAATATGCAAATATCTTACGCACGACACTGCAAAAACTCTCATTCATGCACTTATCTCCTGCATTGATTATTGCAATGCTCTCCAAATTGGACTTCCACATAAAAAAATTACCCCCCTACAAACCATATTGCATGCAGCAGCTAGACTAATTTTCCTTGTTAAACGCTGTACAAGAGCTACTCCCCTCTGTCAGTCTTTACATTGGTTACCTGTATTTTACCGAATCAAATACAAAATTCTTTTGCTAACCTACAAAGCCATCAACAAGACTACACCCGCATACATATCTTCACTCATCTCAAGATACATTCCATCTCGCTTTCTCAGATCCTCAAAGGATATACAGCTCACCTCAACACTAAACAAATGTTCTGATTACAGGACTACTCCCGGTTACAGGACTTCTCCCAGGCTGCACCCACTCTCTGGAATAACCTTTTTTACCCACTAAGACAGTGGTTCCCAAACTGTGCGCCGCGGCTCCCTGGGGTGCCGCGACCCTCTCACCGGGGTGCCGTGGAATGTTTCTATTTTCTATTCTTTTCTATTCTATTTTTGTCTTAGGGGTGCCTTGAAAAAAATATGGAGACCTTAAGGGTGCCTCAAACTGAGAAAGTTTGGGAACCACTGCACTAAGACTATCCTCTACTCTCCAAACTCTCAAGTGATCCCTTAAAACTCACCTCTTCAGACAAGCTTATCAAATTCCTCAAACTACTTCCTGACATTTGTCTACTCTTTTTATAAAGACTATCTGGATCTCCATTAATGATTAAAACAAACTTGGTCACTTTCTCTCCATGCTAAAATTCCCCAGTTCTGCTACTAACACTGCTGTAGAACTGGATCATACGGAGCACTGAGTACTTTTGCAAGCAAGCTAGTCACTTGTGTGATATAGAGCTTTAGCTCTTATGTATCAATCCCAAATATCCTATAAAGTGTAAGATTGTGGGAAGGGCTATCTCATCTACCCAGTCTGTATGTTATCACCCAGTCTAATTATAATGATTGTTAAATTGTAAAGTGCTACGTAATCTGATGGCGCTATATAATAATAAATGAAATGTGATAGCTTCTTTGTAATATACAGAAACTGATGCACATAGCTTTATGTTTAATCTGTAAATTAAAACGGAACTAGGAAGCTTCACCTCTTAACTCTAACTCTGTGTTCACCATTTAAATTGAGTTCCCCTGCAGTTCAACATTGTTTTACCTAATTATCTGTTTCCACCTGTTATTCAATCTAACCACAAATTCTGGCTTGGCCCGCTAGTAAAGAGTTTTTGCAATGCTCTGCTATAAAGGCTATAGAAGTCTTTAAGCTATGTTTACTAAAGGAAAAATAGAAATGTTACCCATAGCAACCAATTAAATTTTAGCTGACATTCCCAAGAATGTGCTAGAATTTTATTGGTTGCTATAGGAAACATCTCCAATTTTCCTTTTAAGAAGTTTAGTAAATCTAGTCCCTTCTCTTGGAAAAGGAAATGTTGAACAATTATTTTTTTGCATTTCTATGAGCCCTTTAGATAAGGGTTCTGGATTTAAAAACAATGTATTGATCCAGAATTAATAGCATATTCCATATGTTAGCCTACTTTGCAGAGGCTAACATACAGAATTTGCAATCCATGATTCTGCACCCATTAGAACAGGGCACTCCCCTCACTCTCCTACGTGTGAATGGTGGATTCATGGCCAGGGTCCTACCTGAGCCAAGCCCTTACTGTACAATGTAAATACCTATGCCTACACACCATATGTATCAGGCATATCTCGTACGCATGGTAAGTAGGCCAAACCCCCATGCAGTTTTATCAGGTCTGTTTCAGACTCAGTGAAACTCTTACTTAAATAATAGCACTATATAAAAACCTGTTAATAAAAAAAGACATAAATAAATAAAATAATGAAACACCATTTTATTTTTTTACTCCCAACAGACAGAAGAAAAAATATGTAAAATAGGAGAAGTAAAAATACTGAATAGTCTAAATGACAAGATTGTTGATGATTGATCCTGGAAAGTTTTGTCCTGTTTACATAAAAAAATGTATTTAAATCAGACCATAATGTGTACGGAACCCTTACATTTGGGACTACCTACGGAGATTGCATCTATAACCCACAAAAATTGTCTCACATAAAATCTACCTAGATGGCGCTCAGAAAACATGACCCTTCTTATGCTATTTCCCCAAACACTACCACTTTTTGTTACCCATCTCTCTCCCTGTCTTCCTATATACACATATTTATTAACAGGTTTTTATATAGCACCCATCAAGAGGACAGGTAGTAGAGTAGGAAGAGGAGAACATATGACTTCTTGTCTTCTCCATTACGCATATCCCTCTTTTGCATAATCAGTATACTGCCTATTTGTACCCAAACATATCAATACTCCTATCCCCTTACACTATACGTGTATCATTATCACATTGCACCCTATCTCTGTGCCCCCTACATTGCGTATCTCCCCCTGTGCACTGCAAAGTACTATCTATCCCTACATTGCTCTAGTCCTTTTAACCAAGTAACATTACACATCACCTACTTTACTACATTTCACATTCCCTTCTGTATCAAACAAGTAGAACAAACAAATGTTCCAACATAGTCCTCTATAATGACACTCAGGGTCTCTAACTTACAAATAACGTGAGGTATGGTGAGAAAAATATAATATCAATATAATAATATTAACAATATTATTTTAATTATTAAAACAAATTATCCCAAAAAGGTGGCAAAATATAAAAAAAAAAACTGTATAATTCTAGCAGTTTCTAAACACAGATAAAGGGTTAAAAGAGAAATAGCACAGTTTGCCACAATATATTGACTGGTATTATAACATGTTGGTACCAGCCCCCCAAGTGCAAGTAGAAATAAATGTGTGATTTCTCTTCCTCTGTGCACCTCTTATATGTTAAGAAGTGGTCCATAGAATTAACGTTGGTGCCCGGTACATTCTCTTCTGTGTCATTTCCCTTAAAGTACCCTCCACTATATCACCTCTCCTTAAAGTACCTTGTCCATCTATCACATTGCAGCATTCACAGTACAGGAGTGAAATGTCACAGTGTCAGGACCAGTGGTTATTCAGGCATGTGAATGACATGGTCCCATTATTTTAGTGCTATTTCAGTTCCTTACAGTATCCCCTTGCTGAGTCACCACTCAGAACGCCAGCCCCAAATGCTATGTCTTTAGTCAAAACATTGGAAAAGTATGTAAACCAAGATGCCAAAGAAAATATTCTGCTAGACAAGCTTTTTGTTCTCCAGAAACGTAACTATGTGAACAAGAGCTTACCTACTTTCAAAGCCAAACAAAACTGATTATATTGCAATATAATGCCCCTTTATCACACTGTGTTTGATAGTTTCCAAACACAACTGTTAAATATATGAACAGCAAGCAGGGAGCTGGAAGAAAGAGGTTTAACATTTCCAGACAATAAAGTTGACAGAACAGTAAAATCTGTGATGGAGAGTCATTTAAAAGTATGTGTATGTATATTGCATAAAACAATATAAGTACATAAGTGCATAAAACAGATCGCAGCAAAGAATGGACAGATGGTACTTGTACAGTTTAAAATTGTATCAGTAAAATGAGATGTGAGAAGTGCAGTCAGCATTGAAGAAGCAAAGGCCGATAACAAAAAGAGAACATTTAAATGCTTGCATTAGGGTGTTTTTTCTAATCCAATTTATGGCCTAGGGATCATTCTACCAAGACAGTGTCTCCATCCATAGATTCCTTAATGATAGTGTATAAATAAGAGCTATTAAAACAGTTTCTTGATTAATATTCTATGAAGACTTAAAACCTCTTGGTTAGGGATGAGCATCTCCTCATTCAAGTAAATTTATTGGCCTTGTGGTTCTATTTGTAACTTATAAATAGATTCTCAATTAGAGCATTGTAATTGCTAGATTATAACTCAGAATATGCAGAAGAAACTCAAAATACTGTATTAATTCCCACTGCGACTGAGGGAGTATATCTTCTTATGTAAGTCTGCCAATCTTTCAAGAGATGCTTATGATAGTTAATTAGATTGACCTTCACTCTGATTTGTTGTAAAATCATGCAAGGGAAAGTGTTAGGGAGGACAGGTGAGAATTCAGGGAATCCAGTTGCCATACCAACAATCACAAGCCACACCCCCAAGGGGATGCAGTCATCGTACTGACAACAATGATAGAATGAGTAGACACCATAACGACGGGTTTTAACAACAACAAATATTATGTCGGCAGGGGTACCTGCCGACAGATAGGCTTGACATGGTACCCATTGGTTATGCTGACATTTAAATCTAAAAACCATTAAAAATGAAAAAACAAAACAAAAATAAAAATGATGACAAAACTGTAAAAAATGTATTAAAAAAATAAATTTACAAAGAAAATAATATTTCTTAGCTTGTCCCTTCTCCTGCCTCTGGCTCTCCCCAATGTCTTTTGTGCCTGCTGTGTTTCCCTTTTGCTTTGTTATTCTTCTGCCTCTCAGTTTTGTTTTCCTGCTGCTTTTCCGCTCTGTTCCCTTTCTGCCTTACCAGTCTGGTCCCCCAATGCCTATTTGTTCTGTTTAATGGTTTCTGGTTCCTGCTCTATTCCCCGCTACGTACTTTCTGGCCCTTGCTCTGTTTCCTGATGCTCATCTTCTCTCTCTCTGTCTCCTTTCATGTAAGCTCCACCCTCCTGACCACTGCCAGATCTACATCAAAGATAAGCAATTAGCAATTCTTATTCAGTTTAGTAATTAGGGATAGGGGGCCTGGTGAAGACTTAAGACTTTTTTACATACGCAAGCGTGCCTAAGTTATGCACTACTAAGCTTAATGCACTCCCCTTGGCATTCCCCTTGCACACACATAACTTAGCTGACTTATGTGTTTAGAACCCTACCTTATCTTTTGCATGCGTATATCTGGTCATGCATATCGTCTTGTTGTACATAAGTGCCTAACCCAGCCCACTCTGTATAATTTAAATGCTTCCCTCCACCGCTATGCGTATAAATGACTTGCGTAGGGATGTCACGCTCTATCGTACAGAGTTGTGATCAAGATATGTACGATCAGAGTTATGATGCGTAACATCTGCCGTGCGCATACACAGTGCGTTTCCACAGCCAGATTTACGTATGCAGCATGTGTAAACTAGCTGTCGTTATTAAGTCTGGATTAGGCCCAGGGTTAGCAATAAGTGTACCAAAGTACTTGTCAGCATTACAATAATGTATCTGAAAGGAATCGACTTAATGATCCTGTGTCAACAGTCATAGGGGAAAGGGTTACTACAGAGATGAAATGGGAAGGATAGGACACTTCTCAGACCATGAATAATGTGTATCTCTTTACTATATGTCTGAAGGACAACCTACAAAGGAAAACAGACTTGGAGCTAGATTTACTTAACTGCAGAAAGGGAAAAGTGGAGATGTTGCCCATAGCAACCAATCAGATTCAGCTCTCACTTTCCTATTACATACTAGAGAATGTCAGTTTAGTTTTTCTGCAGTTCAGTAAATCTAGCTCTTGGAGTGGACTTATTTCAGTGTAAAATCCTTTTAAAAACAAATATATTTATAGAGAAATATATATAAATTCAGTTATTCAGTATATTGTTTTTTAATGCAAACACATGACTTTTTGTGTAACTAATATTTAATCTAAAACAGTATTGCTTGTTGGGCAAGCAGAGCAATGAATAATTCTTTTCCACAACAAGAGTCTTGTTTTGAAAGACCTCGGAGGAAGAAGGTTGTTGACCCCAGCCAAAGAAATGTGTACTTAAAGTGAATTTTCAAGAAACTAAAGCATTTCAATTACAAGGATGGGTTGTGCATCTTTGTTAACAATAATCTAGATGCAATAATCATAAGAACAGACAACAGATGTGCTGCTATCATGATTAGTACTGGAGACCTTATTGTACACAGAATAACAAGATATCAGAGTATCTGTATTTAGGGAAAACGCCTTTTGAATATGTCCTAGTGATAAAAACAATACTTTTATTCTAGCTAATGCACAACATTGTGCAGAGAACCAAATTACATATGTACTTAATAATAATATAAAATTATTGGCTTTCTATAGCACTACATTTTAAATTAATAAAACCTATCAGTAATCACTTTAAAGTGTAACATGTTTCACCTGGAAACAAAATAATAAAGTAATAACCTTACTACGTATTGGTTAAATATACAAACAGCACAACCCATTTTGTCACAAATAACTGATTTAGCCGTTTATAAGGTTGAATAAAAAGCCCTTATTAAAATACAGACAGCTACTTACAAGAAGTCATAGGACTGACAACAAGCTGGCTATTTGCCTTCTGTTAGAGAACACCATCTTGGCAGCAAACAAAAAAAGACCGTATAATTACTGTATACAAACTGCTGGTACCTTTTACTTATATAGTTGTTTAGGTGGCAGAGGATGTTAGTATTTATGTTCCAACAAACTGTCACAGTGGAACTGGGGGGAAGAATTATTCTCAGCAGAACTGTCAAGAGAAATGATTGGTTATGCCTAGAGGTCCTGCATATTGCTTCTGCATAGCCTAAGTCTAAGATTTGACAAGATCTGGGTGTCCACAATGGGCAAGATCCAGAGCTACGCTTTTGCTACACTGCGGTCTCACGCTAGCGTACCTTCTATGCACTCCCCTCGGCACACCCCTCTCATGTACGTACTTTAGGGGCCTTACGCTTTCCATACCCTACCTTAACTTTACGCTGTGTAACCACTAGCGGACGGACTTCCCACATGTAGCTACGCAGCTAAGCACGTACATACTGTACGATTTAAATGCCTCACCCGATCATCGAGCGTAAATACTGGTGGCGTATGGCTGGCACGGCCCTTTGTAAGTTGATACGCTACTGATACATGACTGCCCCCGACGCTATGACTTACGTGGCGTAACATCTGCCGTGTGCATGCGCCGTAAGTACTAATGTGTGAATTTACGCTAACGACTAGCGTAAATTCACTCGCGGACGTTGATCTGGATCTACCCCAATATGTTTAACCTAACATGTATTATGTAGCTTGTAGTATATCCTGTAACTATGAATGTATACATTTTATATACTGTTTACAGTTTCTAAATTCTGGTAGTTAAGGTTGCATTAACTTTTACTATTGTCAAGTTATGATTTGTATTACCAAACCAGATGAAACATTTACCTGCTTTCAATGGCAGCATACATGTAAATTATACTACTGGGTGTACATTTTTCCAACAAAAGTTCTCATTAAAAGGTCCCAATGAATTAATGGTGTTAATTAAGTTCTCCATAATGTTTCAACACAAAGGGAGAGAAAAAAAGAGCACAACCAAAGCTGCTTGTTAGGTCTAATATATAAAATATTGAATATAGCAATAAGCAATTATAAAACATGGTAAAACTCAATTTGCAAAATGTATATAAAACAATCTCTGTTAAACTTGACTTTGTACCAAAAATAGGATGAGCCCACTGTTCCTATATATCATGACAAGGTTGCTGGATGGTGACAACCAAGATGAAGGTGCTCTCAGCTGCTGGGTCAAGGCTCTGGAAACTGAGTTAGAGACACCATGCAGTTAGGGTAATTTTAGGCAGTGCTGTGCCACTCTCCACCCCCTTCCTATCTCCATTAACAGGGTTAACGTTAATGAAAAGTTCTGCTCTTACAAGGTGGCTGTTCCCAGGAGAGTTCCTGGTCACTATCAAACATACTTAAGTAGTTCTCAGCCATCCCGCTTAGCTACGGGATGTTACCATGACACTAGTACTTTATTAAGTGTTAATGTTACAGCTCTATACACAGGTATACCACTATCTGGATATGGATATGGATATGGATAGTCCCTGCTGAGTGAGAACATGTTTAAAAAGACACAGGTACAGAGAGGAAGAGAGCCTTTTTTGAGCACTGTTGGCTTTTGCTCTCTTTGTGTACCTGTCAAAAAAAAGTCGGAGGTATATTGGCGTATCTCTAATGGGTACAGGGTGTGCAGTGCACACGGACCCCTCAAAACAGGGGGCTCCGTGGCACACACTTTGCACCCATTATGTCTTTTTTTCTGTGGGGGCGGGGTTTGCTCTCTTACCTGTCAAAAAAAAGTCGGAGGTATATTGGCGTATCTCTAATGGGTACAGGGTGTGCAGTGCACACGGACCCCTCAAAACAAAACACTCCGTGGCACACACTTTGCACCCATTATGTCTTTTTTTCTGTGGGGGCGGGG
>WWET01000828.1:296866-310271 GCA_011038615.1 Limnodynastes dumerilii
ATATTTACCATATACTAATTTCCAGTCTTTTAGTCAACAATATCTGCAATGCTGGTCAATACTTTAACAGTGCTACTGTTAAGCATGTTTCCATCATACCTTCAAATTATTTTGTTTTAATCTTTGTACATAAGGAAATGTAATTGTGGCTGTTTTTTTTGATGTGTAGAATCATTCATTGGTTATTAACACTGATATCTGTATAGTTCTCTTCACTGTTCCCTCTATACTTTTCTTCACCACAGTTTCCGCTATCTCAAATTTTGTCTCTTTACCCCTTTCACTGCTGCTTGCTTTATATCCCTCTCCCCAGTCCCTCTTTCCTCCATCAACCTTTCTGCTACGGTTCCCTCTATTACTCTCTCTATCACTGTTCCCTATATACTTTCTTTGCCATTGTTCTCTTTATACCCCTCTCCCCAAGTTCCCAATTTACCCTTTTCCACACTGTTCCTTCTGTAACCCTCTGTGATTGTTCCCAATCTCTTCCTCTCCTCCTTCCCACTCTCTGCTCTCCACAATTTTTCCTCTATACCCCTCATTATTCTCCCTATACCCCTTTCCTTCCTTGTCCTCATCTGCCCATTAGCCCATCTGCCTCTTTTATTTACTATAAATACCTTTTGAGCTAATTTCTCTGTTGCCCCCCTCTCTCTCATCTCACATGTAGTTACTTGTGCATACAATTACATGCAATCCAGAACTGAATGCAAGTCGCTGCACAAGCATTTGCATTCTGAAAGGCATTCTATGGGAGGGGAGAGGCATATAGTCAATGTACATTAAGGGCATTCCTATGCAATTACACCCAATATGCACCCTAATAGAAATGTATGTACACAAATCATAAAAATATGGGCCTAAGGCGCTAATAGGAGGCAAGCTGCTGTTTTAGGGGGTTTGCCACCACCTATAAATGCAAGATATATGGAACAACCTTTTTGTACACAATTCATGGCAAAACACTTGCACCAACCACAGGTCAAGTTTAATTCCCGAGGGCTTCTGAAGGGTGACACTTCACAAGCTAAATCAGAAACTTAGGGTGACATTTAGCTGTCCAAATGCAATAAAATTGGTATGGCAATGCCACTTATGTATGATGTTGGTTTGAAAAAAAAAAAAAAAATATGGACCACCTTAGCACAAAAGTGGTTGGTGGCTTATCATATATTTATATGGGTATGTAATATGTAACTAATCTCTGATTAGTGGGCAGCTCGGTGACTTAGTGAGTAGTGCTTGTGCCTCATAAGTGCTGTGGTCATAAGTTTGATTCCCGGACTAGGCTTTATCTGTGTGGAATTTGTAAGTTCTCCCTGTGTCTGCGTGGGTTTCCTTCCACATGACAAAAAATGCATTAGTAGGTTAACTGGTTGCTAACAATAACAATGAACACTAGTGTATGTAACATCTGTATACTTGAAATGGAATGTTAATCTTTATGATTCTGAAGGGGGGTAGAGTGTCTCCAGGGTGGTGAGTGAGTCATAAGTGTTCTGTAATAACTGGATGGCGGTGAGTTTGAGGAAGGGTTGCTTTACAGGGAGGGTGGTTGGAAAGGGGAGACTAGATGGGCCAAGTGGTTCTTATCTGCCGCCACAATTTATGAATCTTTATTTTACAGATAGACTATTAGTTAGTGCTAATTTAGCAGGAGGCCCCACAGTTGACTTGTCCAGGGCCACCACAAACCTTAATCCACTCCTGGTTTTCCCCCTTGAAACATCCTTTTTCGCTTGCATCTGCAAATAAAACAATATTATATTCCCAAGCATCAATTTTTTAAGTAAACAATCTAGACAATAAATACTGCTAAAAGTCCTTGATTTGCTCTTTCCATTTATAAATTTATTCCTATTCAAAAATGTGTAGTGAGTGCCAGAAATCAATGTTATTGTCATATATTGGCATATGCATAAATACTTGGACTTATCTGCTATATGCTACTTTTTTCCAAGATAAATCTTTAAAAACAACAGCACTTATTGCCAAATATTTGCATTCATGTTTTATAAATCAATTACAATCTAACTATTTAAACAGAATGTAAGTGTTTATGTGGAGTCATTCATGGAAAAATAATTGTATTGATTAAGTCATTAAACATTCATTGAAAAATATTGACATTTTTAGTGGCAATAATCTTAATTATCTGTTCATTATTAAATTATTATTAATAACATTTGTCACTTTTCTTCTTTCTCTAAGAGAAGCAATATGCACACAAAAGGATGTTTTTAAACCATAATCTTACCCTGTCTAAGTTTTCTGATGAATATATTTTATTACAACATAGAAACATTATTTTAATATTTTACATAATTTCCCCATTGAGTCTAATAACATATCATCAAGGACAGTTCAACAAAACATGTCATAAGTGAATGATTTTGTATGGATAGCTTAAATGCTGAAAACAAAAGTTAGATGGAGCTAGAAATCTTAGCACTGGGGGGAAATAGGAACAATGATGTCCCCCTTTGCCTTCAGCTAGTAACAAGTTTATCTTAAAAAATTAACTTTTTTGTTCCCCACTTCGACTTTGCATCCTGGGAAACTGCCCCTATCACACGCACCCTGCCCCTGTCACCCTGAGACCCTGCCCAGAACATACACATAGTATATCATGTCTATTCTCTCCATCCTGTTCTCTGCAGTCTGCTGCTAATTGCTTATTAATCTACTGGTGTGCTGCTGTCTAGCAACATCAGGCTCAGTTCTCAGGTGACTGCACAGGTGCAACCAGCTCTAATAAGCCCAGGCTCTAAACTATACCCCTTTGTACCAAAAACCTGGGTCGAGGCACTGTGGTTTTGTGACAGCTACATTGTTTGTTAAAACTATACATTGACTACTGCACAACACTTCATCCCCTTTCCACACATTGAACTGGTAAAACCCTCTATGAGGTCCCAAATACACTTTAGCAGCTCACTATAGGGGTGAGAGGTCCCCTCTAAACAAGAAAAGATACTAAATATAAAATAGTAAGCGCTTAGAGTGTATAGACAAAAGGTTCATTTATTGAATTAGCAAATACTAAAAAATATACATAAAAATATATCAATTGTTAGATTGAGATAACCCAGTATAAACAATATTGTAAATAATTAAAACAATGAGATTGTACTATAAGTAACGTATTCAGAGTTACTAACAGGTTTCAGAGAGGATTCATATATAAAATGTCACTCAAAAAGGTATTAATATAAAAAAGAAAAAGAATTAGACCTTACACTGTAACAAAGTCTTTTCAAAAGCTAGTTGGTACCAAACAGTTGTTGTAATGAGTAGTGACGGGCGTCCCCGACAATTTGAATACTGCAAAGCTTGTAGAATAGATACAAATTAGCTGTAGATTGCCATAAAAAGTAACATGGTTTTGACACAATGGCTGCAGAAATAGTAGCTATATGAGCATGTTCAGGTAGGAATGGCAGTTGTTTGGGTCCAACAGTGCAGATCACGTTACACGTTAAGGCACAGAATACGATCACACATTCACCCCAAATAGGAATAAAGGCAGTAAATGTGGGGCCGATGGAGTCTGCATGCACCGCAGCTTACCCCTTCTCCCGTGGCCGCAGCTCAATGGGTTATGCGGCACCAGGTGGTGATCACTTATACTGGCTAACAATTCAGTCCTGCACTGGACATAGCCCCACAGTCACTAGTGCTTCTTTGCAAGCAGTAACACCGTAATCCCACGTAAAGATCAAGTCAGTGGGAATAGAGACCAATGCGGTCTGTATATGCGGCAGCTCACCGTTTCCTCCACAGCCGCGGCTCAGTATATTCAGCGGGAGCGGGTGCTAATTATTGATACTTGCCAGTAGTTGGATCCGGCACGATGAATGCAGGTACTGCAGGGTCTTCCTGGATGCCGTAGTGGAGCCAAGCAATCGCCAGTAGATAAAGTGTCAGTGCAAATAATAGAATCCAATCAATGAATATATTCAAAAACAATAGCTGGGTATCATCAAAGGGTCCTTAATGCGTTTCTCCAGTACAAAACTGGTTTCCTCAGAAGGTATCATTGAAATGATAACTGAGACCTCTTTTAAACTTTCCTGTGATTAGTTAATTGGTTGCAGTTGTTCAGTTACCTAGAAATCTGCACTGTTGGACCCAAACAACTGCCATTCCTACCTGAACATGCTCATATAGCTACTATTTCTGCAGCCACTGTGTCAAAACCATGTTACTTTTTATGGCAATCTACAGCTAATTTGTATCTATTCTACAAGCTTTGCAGTATTCAAATTGTCGGGGACGCCCGTCACTACTCATTACAACAACTGTTTGGTACCAGCTAGCTTTTGAAAAGACTTTGTTACAGTGTAAGGTCTATTTCTTTTTCTTTTTTATATTAAGAACTTTTTGAGTGACATTTTATATATGAATCCTCTCTGAAACCTGTTAGTAACTCTGAACACGTTACTTATAGTACAATCTCATCGTTTCAATTATTTACAATATTGTTTTTACTGGGTTATCTCGATCTAGCAATTGATATATTTCTATGTATATTTTTTAGTATTTGCAAATTTAATAAATGAACCTTTTGTCTATACACTAAGCGCTTACTATTTTATATTTAGACTTACACAAATAATTTGCGTTAGTCTCCTGACAAGTAACATCGGCGCTTGCGCGCACCAGATGTCTCTCCAGTGCACCTGCTGATGTACGGAGCCTATAGAGGCGGTGATAGGCATTTAAATAAAGAGTAGGGGAAGGGGAAAGTCAGGCACACTTTGATCAATGCATACCAGTTAGGTGGCCTCCTGGACACGTAAGTGTCTAGAATTACTACCAATAGAGGGAAGTGCACTCTCCTCTACCATTCATAATTTCGCTTTACAAACGATCAGGGGTCAGTATCTGGTCCATTAACTCTATAGTCAAAAGTAAATACAATTGGCACTCTTAGAAACCTGCATATAGGTCAGAACGGTGACTCAGTGAGTAGCACTTTGGCCTCACAGCGCTGAGGCATAAGTGCGATTCCTGGACAAGGCTTTATCTGTGTAACTTAAAAATATGTACACAACCTTAGTAGCTCTAAAGACAACCCCTCACTATGCCACAAATATATTCTATCCAGTGAAATATCAAAAACTTTTGTGTGGAGTTTGCATTTTCTCCCCATGTCTGCGTTAGTTTCCTCCGGGTGCTCCAGTTTCCTCCCAGATGCCCAAAAACATACTAGTATGTTAAGTGGTTGCTAACAAAAAATGTGTGTGTGTTGTAGGGAGTTTGGCTCCATTGGGGTGAGTGTTAAGTGTTCACTGTATAATAGCTGGGGCGAGGTGGGTTTAGGGGAAGTTTCACAGGGAGGATGGATATAAAGGGCACACAAATGGCGAGTGCACATGCGTATCTATGCAGCTTCCAGCACAAGGCTGGATCCTTAGGATCCAGGTGTCACGTTCAATGATTGTTTGGGATCGGTTCCGGGTTTCAAGGATGAAGACAACAGCGTTGGATTAAAATGGAATTGAGCAGGTTTAATAATAGATGGGTGCATACAGAAGTAACGATGACTGATAGTCTCAGATGAGGTAAAAGTGCAAGTCCAGACAATAGTTCGCCAGGAGACACACTGTCAAACAAGTTATAAGTCCAGACAGGAGTACCGGCGGGCCAGGGAAAAAAAGGAATCCGTGTGGTAGGAGGTGGAGTTGAGGGTAGCCGAAGTAGCAGCGATGAAAGAGGTGGATGGCAGAGTTGGAGTCAGCGGAGCCGGAGTAGACGGAACTAGCAACAGCTGAGGAGGGTCAACTGGAACACAGGACTTGAACTCCGGGCAGGACCTTAGGACCGGACCTTAGGATTGAACCTCAGGGCTGGACCTCAGGACTGAAGCGCTAGACTGGACCCCTGGACTGGACCTCTAGACGAGACTGCTGGGCTGGACCTCTGGACTGGATCACCAGACTGGACCTCCGACCTGGACCACGAGACTGGACCTCAGGACTGGACCACCGGACTCGACAACGTGACTGGACCACGAGACTGGACCTCTGGACTGGACAACAAGACTGGACCACTGGACTGGACCACGAAGGCAGGACTGGACCAAGCAGGCAGGACTGGACCAAGCAGGCAGGACTGGACCAAGCAGGCAGGACTGGACCAAGCAGGCAGGACTGGACCAAGCAGGCAGGACTGGACCAAGCAGGCAGGACTGGACCAAGCAGGCAGGACTGGACCAAGCAGGCAGGACTGGACCAAGCAGGCAGGACTGGACCAAGCAGGCAGGACTGGACCAAGCAGGCAGGACTGGACCAAGCAGGCAGGACTGGACCAAGCAGGCAGGACTGGACCAAGCAGGCAGGACTGGACCAAGCAGGCAGGACTGGACCAAGCAGGCAGGACTGGACCAAGCAGGCAGGACTGGACCAAGCAGGCAGGACTGGACCAAGCAGGCAGGACTGGACCAAGCAGGCAGGACTGGACCAAGCAGGCAGGACTGGACCAAGCAGGCAGGACTGGACCAAGCAGGCAGGACTGGACCAAGCAGGCAGGACTGGACCAAGCAGGCAGGACTGGACCAAGCAGGCAGGACTGGACCAAGCAGGCAGGACTGGACCAAGCAGGCAGGACTGGACCAAGCAGGCAGGACTGGACCAAGCAGGCAGGACTGGACCAAGCAGGCAGGACTGGACCAAGCAGGCAGGACTGGACCAGGCAGGCAGGACTGGACCAAGCAGGCAGGACTGGACCAAGCAGGCAGGACTGGACCAGGCAGGCAGGACTGGACCAAGCAGGCAGGACTGGACCAGGCAGGCAGGACTGGACCAAGCAGGCAGGACTGGACCAGGCAGGCAGGACTGGACCAAGCAGGCAGGACTGGACCAGGCAGGCAGGACTGGACCAAGCAGGCAGGACTGGACCAAGCAGGCAGGACTGGACCAAGCAGGCAGGACTGGACCAAGCAGGCAGGACTGGACCAAGCAGGCAGGACTGGACCAAGCAGGCAGGACTGGACCAAGCAGGCAGGACTGGACCAAGCAGGCAGGACTGGACCAAGCAGGCAGGACTGGACCAAGCAGGCAGGACTGGACCAAGCAGGCAGGACTGGACCAAGCAGGCAGGACTGGACCAAGCAGGCAGGACTGGACCAAGCAGGCAGGACTGGACCAAGCAGGCAGGACTGGACCAAGCAGGCAGGACTGGACCAAGCAGGCAGGACTGGACCAAGCAGGCAGGACTGGACCAAGCAGGCAGGACTGGACCAAGCAGGCAGGACTGGACCAAGCAGGCAGGACTGGACCAAGCAGGCAGGACTGGACCAAGCAGGCAGGACTGGACCAAGCAGGCAGGACTGGACCAAGCAGGCAGGACTGGACCAAGCAGGCAGGACTGGACCAAGCAGGCAGGACTGGACCAAGCAGGCAGGACTGGACCAAGCAGGCAGGACTGGACCAAGCAGGCAGGACTGGACCAAGCAGGCAGGACTGGACCAAGCAGGCAGGACTGGACCAAGCAGGCAGGACTGGACCAAGCAGGCAGGACTGGACCAAGCAGGCAGGACTGGACCAAGCAGGCAGGACTGGACCAAGCAGGCAGGACTGGACCAAGCAGGCAGGACTGGACCAAGCAGGCAGGACTGGACCAAGCAGGCAGGACTGGACCAAGCAGGCAGGACTGGACCAAGCAGGCAGGACTGGACCAAGCAGGCAGGACTGGACCAAGCAGGCAGGACTGGACCAAGCAGGCAGGACTGGACCAAGCAGGCAGGACTGGACCAAGCAGGCAGGACTGGACCAAGCAGGCAGGACTGGACCAAGCAGGCAGGACTGGACCAAGCAGGCAGGACTGGACCAAGCAGGCAGGACTGGACCAAGCAGGCAGGACTGGACCAAGCAGGCAGGACTGGACCAAGCAGGCAGGACTGGACCAAGCAGGCAGGACTGGACCAAGCAGGCAGGACTGGACCAAGCAGGCAGGACTGGACCAAGCAGGCAGGACTGGACCAAGCAGGCAGGACTGGACCAAGCAGGCAGGACTGGACCAAGCAGGCAGGACTGGACCAAGCAGGCAGGACTGGACCAAGCAGGCAGGACTGGACCAAGCAGGCAGGACTGGACCAAGCAGGCAGGACTGGACCAAGCAGGCAGGACTGGACCAAGCAGGCAGGACTGGACCAAGCAGGCAGGACTGGACCAAGCAGGCAGGACTGGACCAAGCAGGCAGGACTGGACCAAGCAGGCAGGACTGGACCAAGCAGGCAGGACTGGACCAAGCAGGCAGGACTGGACCAAGCAGGCAGGACTGGACCAAGCAGGCAGGACTGGACCAAGCAGGCAGGACTGGACCAAGCAGGCAGGACTGGACCAAGCAGGCAGGACTGGACCAAGCAGGCAGGACTGGACCAAGCAGGCAGGACTGGACCAAGCAGGCAGGACTGGACCAAGCAGGCAGGACTGGACCAAGCAGGCAGGACTGGACCAAGCAGGCAGGACTGGACCAAGCAGGCAGGACTGGACCAAGCAGGCAGGACTGGACCAAGCAGGCAGGACTGGACCAAGCAGGCAGGACTGGACCAAGCAGGCAGGACTGGACCAAGCAGGCAGGACTGGACCAAGCAGGCAGGACTGGACCAAGCAGGCAGGACTGGACCAAGCAGGCAGGACTGGACCAAGCAGGCAGGACTGGACCAAGCAGGCAGGACTGGACCAAGCAGGCAGGACTGGACCAAGCAGGCAGGACTGGACCAAGCAGGCAGGACTGGACCAAGCAGGCAGGACTGGACCAAGCAGGCAGGACTGGACCAAGCAGGCAGGACTGGACCAAGCAGGCAGGACTGGACCAAGCAGGCAGGACTGGACCAAGCAGGCAGGACTGGACCAAGCAGGCAGGACTGGACCAAGCAGGCAGGACTGGACCAAGCAGGCAGGACTGGACCAAGCAGGCAGGACTGGACCAAGCAGGCAGGACTGGACCAAGCAGGCAGGACTGGACCAAGCAGGCAGGACTGGACCAAGCAGGCAGGACTGGACCAAGCAGGCAGGACTGGACCAAGCAGGCAGGACTGGACCAAGCAGGCAGGACTGGACCAAGCAGGCAGGACTGGACCAAGCAGGCAGGACTGGACCAAGCAGGCAGGACTGGACCAAGCAGGCAGGACTGGACCAAGCAGGCAGGACTGGACCAAGCAGGCAGGACTGGACCAAGCAGGCAGGACTGGACCAAGCAGGCAGGACTGGACCAAGCAGGCAGGACTGGACCAAGCAGGCAGGACTGGACCAAGCAGGCAGGACTGGACCAAGCAGGCAGGACTGGACCAAGCAGGCAGGACTGGACCAAGCAGGCAGGACTGGACCAAGCAGGCAGGACTGGACCAAGCAGGCAGGACTGGACCAAGCAGGCAGGACTGGACCAAGCAGGCAGGACTGGACCAAGCAGGCAGGACTGGACCAAGCAGGCAGGACTGGACCAAGCAGGCAGGACTGGACCAAGCAGGCAGGACTGGACCAAGCAGGCAGGACTGGACCAAGCAGGCAGGACTGGACCAAGCAGGCAGGACTGGACCAAGCAGGCAGGACTGGACCAAGCAGGCAGGACTGGACCAAGCAGGCAGGACTGGACCAAGCAGGCAGGACTGGACCAAGCAGGCAGGACTGGACCAAGACGGCAGGACTGGACCAAGCAGGCAGGACTGGGCCAAGATGACAGGACTGGACCAAACAGGCAGGACTGGATCAAGACGACAGGATAGACCAAGGAGTACCAGGCACATGGGAGACCTGATTGTTCTGGCAACGATGGAACAGTGCCCAGGGTTTAAATAGTGCGCCCTGTGCACTGATTGGCTGGAGGACCGGAGACCACGAAGATCATTGGAGAAGCGTTGTCACATGATTCATCCAAGATGGCGGCGCCCATGGATCAGGACACAGCCACACTTGCCGCCAGAAACCCACGTGGAGGACGCCGCAGCAAGACTGGTAAGTATGAGCAGAGGCTGTCACTGTTTCAGTGACAGACTCCGACGAGCTGCAGCAGCCGCGCGCCGGGAGAGGGACGCCGTCAGGGAACCAGGAAGCAGGTAAGTGCGGCGTCTGCCGCAGCTTGTGATACCAGGCTTCCATGTTTGTAGCCTTTCCAATGGTGGATGGGATGGTGTGCCATGTGCACAGCGTGTACACATGGGGAGAGGAATGCTGATCATACATTAAGGGCTTAATTAAGTCCCTACGACGTACGTTTCTCATTCACGCACCATTTTCTGTGGGGCAGGTGCATATAAGTAAATGTAGAGTTCTTCTGTCAGATCAGTGTGTGTGCGAATTGTGCCCCCTTATGCACACTGGGCTTAGAATTGTGCTGGCGCTGCGGCCCGTACTCTGAATGTATTCGGCCCTATGTGTGTTATCTAGATCTCTTATTGTCATTTCTGGTAAGGGACCTAAGGTTGCTTCTGCGCTGTGTCTGCCTCTCTCTTACATCAGACCAGTAGAGTCTCCTTTGTATTTTATTCCAGTCTGACTTCTGTAGCTAGGTTACAAAAATGTCATATTCACAAAGAGCACATTTATGGTCTAAAAGCATGATTTACTTTTACAATAACATCATTGAGATAATTTATAAGATAAAATGATGTATGAATAGAAGGAGCAGCGTGCTTTGTAAGGTTATAAAAAGTCGGTATTTTGTAGGATCCTTGAAATCTTTTTAAGTCATTCAACTTCCAATTAAACCCCCAAATCCTTCTAATCAAATAAAATATAAAATAATATAGCAGAACATTTTGTGGCATAAATACAGACAATGATCTATCTTCCCAGGCTAGGGCTAAACATCTTTTTCTATGAACTTTTAATATACAGATAGAATATTAGAGAATGTCTCAATCTATAACTACTTATGATATCTCATTTTCTGAAGGAAATGATTTATTTTTTCTTCTAATCTCCAGTAACTTATTTTGACTGCAGCTAATGAGAAATGACAATTAAATGTCCAGGTGCCATTATTACATATATACAATTTATTTGTAAACATACTGTATAAAACATCTTATTAGCAAACCAATTATTAAAAAAAGGAACTGTTCTAATGGGAAAAATGCCGATATCGCAAGATTCCTATGTTCATAAAGAGGAAAAATATTATCAGTGCTATATACGACAGAAGACATAAAATAAAAATAAAAAAGGTAAGTTTTATTATTTATGTACATCAATAAACCTCCACTGCACAATCAATAAGCCTCCTCTGTAAAACAACAACTGTAACACAGTGCCTCTATAAAAAGTGTCCACTAGTAATATAAAAGTATGAGTGTATGAAGCGGACCAACAGTAAAAGGCGATCAATTCACCGTTTGCATATAGCTACCATAAATGCATTTTCTAGGTCACTACATTCCCAGTCCTGGGACCATTTCCAATGAAGAGGCATTATGGGGTGGAAAGTAGTGAGTTCCTCTATGTGAGTGTTTTAAGGTAGTCTTGGAATGGTAATTCCAAGTTTTAAGCACAGTGGCATCTTAAGTCTAGACTGGCCCAGTGATAGAGGGCCGTATTCAGAGATCCATTTTTGACGAAAAAGTTCTGTGCGTATTTTTAGGATCGGATCGACTGCGCATTAACTGCGCATGCATAGTAACTTTTATATGCTGCCGACGTAGAGGTTAAGCGCGGAAATGCCTAAAGGACGGACTTGTGAATCGGGCGTGGAAAAATCCGCACCTAAGTCCGACGGAAATATACGCACCGAAGGATTAGCATAGAAATGGGCGGTGGGGAAGCATTTAGATGATGGAAAGTGAGCGTGCTTACAGTTATAGGGCCGCAAATATACGCACCTAAGACACATAAGGTCAGAAGTGAGTGCGGCTAGTTAGGGCAAGTCAATGCAGGTCCAAGTCTACCAAGGGGAGTGACTGGGATTTTGGTGGGTGTAACTTGATCCATCTTGCTTCGTAGGTGCGTATATTTGCGGCCCGATCGCAAGACGGATCTCTGAATACGGCCCAGAATTCCATTGCAAATCCTCCATATAGTTAGATTGTATATTTAATTTCTTTTACTTTATCTGTAACTCAGCTGTAGGTTGATTAGTGCTCTCAGGGCTTATTGTAAATTTTTTTTTTATATTGGTTATGCTGGTTTATTAGGCTCTCATTCTTTCATGTTATATCGTTTACACCTTTTGATATATATGTTTTATACATATTCTTCACTTTAAAATTCTATTATGACTTGCTTGCAGCAGATCTAATATGCAGGAAAACTTGGTAAATAACATCAGTCAAATTAGGATCTATTAGTGGTCTAATCAAGACCATAACTATCTATATTGATGACAAAAATATGGGGTGCACCCCCTTGCGCCATTATATTATACCTCCACAATCACATCACTTTCCTAACATTACATTTTATAATTCCACAATCACATGACTCTTGTCACATTACATATTTTGCCCCCAGTCACACCAGTCTTCTCACATTACATATTATACCTCCATAATTACATCACTCTCCTGACATTACATATTATACCTCCACAATCACATCACTCTCCTCACATTACATATTATACCTCCACAATCACATGACTCTTGCCACATTACATATTTTACCTCCACAGTAACACCACTCTTCTCACATTACATATTATGGACTCTATTTATAAAACTGCCCCTATCACTTTAAAATGACATTTCTCATATTTAAAAAAAACCCTGCATCTCCAGTGGAAACTATAGTTTCCATGACGATGCAGGACTCCTTTTCCTGCCATCATGGGCCCGTTCATGTGAACGGGCTCCATGTGTAACGCATATTTATGCATTGGTGAAGGAGTGGTGAAGCGGAGTTTCTGACTCCGCTCACCATGAAAATCTAATGCCAGCTCAGGCTGGCGTTAGGAGCTGTCCACAGGGAGATCCCTGCGATGGACAGCTTAAGCCCGTCCCCCTCTGTCCCTGATTGGATCAGAGGGGGGTGAGTGACAGGAATCAAACTGTTTCCTGATTTCTTTTTTTTTTTTCTTAGCAATCCCCCTGAACCACCAATGTTTCCCCCCTTCTTATCCACTGAAACACCAATAACAAGAGGAGATTCAGACCTATATAAAATGATTATATATATATACCGTATATGTTTGAATATAATATATATATATATATATTATATTAAAAAAAAGCAATCAGGAATCCGTTTGATTCCTGTCACTCACCCCTCTCTGGTACAATCAGGGACAGAGGGGGGCGGGTTCAAGCTGTTCATCGCAGGGATCTCCCTGCAAACAGCTACTAACGCCAGCCTGAGCTGGCGTTAGATTTTCATGGTGAGCGGAGTTAGAAACTCCGCTTCACCACCCCTTCACCGCTGTGTAAATATGCGGTACAGGGGGAGCCCGCTCACATGAACGGGCCCGTGAT
>WWET01000828.1:310568-321415 GCA_011038615.1 Limnodynastes dumerilii
GCGTATATTTAGGATCTTAGAAAATTTGCATCAATGCGCATGCGTAGTAATAGTGCAACGCCGTCTACGTAGAGGTTAGGATCTTAAATTCGCTAAGAGCGGACCTGTGAATCGATCGCAAGCACTTAAGATCTTAAGTGCTGCGAAAGTTTAAGATCTGAAGGATTTGCATGGAAATGGGCGGGGGGAGGCAGGGAGATGAGGGAAAGTGGGCACGGACAGACACTTAGGATCTCAAATAACCGCAACTGCTTCCCTTAAGACCTCAAATGACAGCGCAGAGTTAGGGTTGCTCAATGGTGGTCTAACTTTAAGATCCACCGCTGTTTGCAAGGGGAGTGACTATTTAAACAGTGGGCTGTAACCTGCTAAGATCTGAACTTAGTTGCATATATTTGCGATCTTTTCGCAGTCACATCTCTGAATCACCCCCTATATCACCACAATCACATCACTCTCCTCACATTTCATATTATTGCACCACAATCACATCACTCTTCTCACATTACATATTATACCTCCACAATCACATAACTCTCCCCACATTACAAATTATGGGCCTGATCCAGACCTAGTTAAGTGCATGAACTTAGTTACTCCTGGGCTAAACCATATTGACTGCAGGGGAGTCATATTTCATCTGTTGCAAACAGTATTAGAGTTGAGAGGTGATGTTTCCTATCCCAATTATAAATAACAGTGTGATAGTAAAGCTGGTCAGTATCTGTGTGTAGTAAGCAATCCAAAGATATATCCCTGCATGCAAAGAATACAATTTCCTTTACTTTCCCTGAATTCAACATGGTTTAGTCCAAGAGTAACTAAGTTCAAGCACTTAACTAGGTCAGGATCAGGCCCAATATCACTACAGTCACATCATTCTTTTCATATTAAATATTATACCTCCACAATCAGACCACTCTTCTTATACCGGAATCACATCACTCTCCCCACATTACATACTATTCCTCAAGTCACACTACTTTCCTTATATTACATATTATATCCTCACAGTTTATGAGGAATTGTGGGTGTGATTAGGCATG
The DNA here is from genome assembly GCA_011038615.1 of Limnodynastes dumerilii. Taxonomy (NCBI): domain Eukaryota; kingdom Metazoa; phylum Chordata; class Amphibia; order Anura; family Limnodynastidae; genus Limnodynastes; species Limnodynastes dumerilii. Next base: position 311,615 of record WWET01000828.1, read on the forward strand.
TTAATCATACAGAATTGTGTGTGGAATACTTAAGGCAGAGTCCAGGGGCCTGATCCAGACCTACGCCGATGCGCTGTGCTTACTAAAGCACAGCGTATCGGCATTCACTTACCCCGACACTCTCCCTGTGCGGGCATATAGCCCCTTCCTTACGCCGCTGAAGGCTACCCTAACTCCAGCCGGCGTAAGGAAGGAGCCATACGCTCGCAAAGGAGCGTATGGCCGCTTAGCCCGCCCTCCTACCCTCATTTTACTATCTCCCCTCTAGAGAAACGCGTTGAGGTACCAAGAGGTGTCTATAATACAGCTCTGCACATCCACTCTGCAACTTTGACCACCACTCTGTTTGACTAATCGTCACAAGCAAGCCACGGATTCCATTACCTTCGCTCTAAAGATCTATTTCTCAAGTGCAAGTGCGCCCATTGGACGGCAAAAACACGTGGTTTCTGTTTACCTACAGCAGCTGACTCCAGACGCCGGCACCGACTGAGCCGACCGGCCAGCGGGAACGCCGTTGGAGTCTGACCGGGACTATCTCGCCCACATGGTAAAACCACTCGCTTTATAATCACTGCATCGCACAGACCCTCTCCCTCCTCCTTTAGACCGGCAACAATCCTGCCAGTGAGTCGGGAGAGTGTTCACCGGAGCCGCAATAGGGCTACTATAGAGGCACGATTATACCATCCACAGCATCATAGTATATCTGCTTACCTTCCCTGTCGAGCGACGCGTGCCACTAACAATCTATTGCCGACTGGCCTCTTCGGTTCCACCGTGGGTACAGACTTTCACAGACGCATTTACTACCTTCTTGTGTCAAAGCCCACTGTGTCGGCACGGTGTTCACATTGAATCAAGCTGGATACTTTGCTCTAAGCTCCCATAACATTGGATCTATAAACCACCGTGGGAGATACAGTTTTCTCTGTCTATGCAGTCAGATGTAGCCCCCATTAGCATTACATGAAGTGATTTGTTTTGAGTAAAGAACTTGATAATCAGTCTATATCAGTGGAATCTATATTGGTGCAATATAGGTGGTCCAGTTTTATTATTTTAAAGTTATTTAGTCCACTCTCGGCTGCCTGATCAACAGCCGATTGTTTCTAGGTTTTGTGCAGATCTGGTGTTATTGTTTTAAGTATTTGTCTTTCCTTATTTAAGACATGTGTTTTTAAGATTAAAACTATGTTCAGCCCCCACTAGTGCTTCCTCTGTTTTTCTTTTTGTACCTGAAGGTTCTGCTAATATAGCTCTCCCAACATTGAATATTATATTCTCACAGTCACATTGCATTGTAATGTCCTCCATACACTACACACTGCATCCTATTGACCTCCATATAATACAGATTACACCCTAGTGACTGCCATATAATATAATGAGAAAATGACCTTAGCAGAAACATGTAGAAAACATAGAACAAAAAAAGTTTAAGTGTTTCCTATCTAATTCAAAAATGATTTTTTTTTATTATTCACAGTAATTAAATGAACATACTTTTACACTATAGAAAAGGTATTAAAAAAGGCATATTTTAAAAAACAAAAAAAACCCAAACCTAGATGAGCAGCTACTCTTGTGTTTTGGTATCGGTTCAAAATGTTTGGTTTTTGTTTTGTACCAATTTTGCACCGGTTTCCATTATTATAGTAGTACAACCATCAGCAGGCCTAAGCTATTACTAGCAGCCTGGGACTTGTAATGCACTACAGGCACCAGCTCCCGGTATAAGGTCGATGGCACAGTTGTACGGCCGATGAGGAGGCAAAGTATACATATTGGGGCAGATCCAAAGCTACACTGTGCCGTACTTTGTAAGTACGGCCAGCATAGCTCATAAGCACTCCACCCCGACACTCCCCCTGTCCCGGCGTACTTACCCACTGTTACCTTAACTTCAGCCGGCGTAACAGTGGGTAATTACACCGGGAAACACATCCTAACCCCCTAACCCAGCCCTCCCTTCCAAATTTTCCTCCCCCCACCTACCTTCTGTAACTACAGCGTAGTTATGGTGCAGCACGCCCCTTCAACTCCAGATCCAAGGCACCCAGAGCCATGGATTACAGCGTGCAACATCTGCCCGGCGCATGCGCAGAACGGCAGAAATGTCGTTCTTACGCATACGGCGGCCGTAAGTCTGGATCTGCCCCATTGTGAAGGAAAATTCTCGGAGGCAACCGAGACTCCACAAACAGGTAATTTTAGGCATTCCATAGAACATCGATCACTCAAACGGTTTATTTATCCATTCTCCCAGTCAATAGTGGGATTGTGCTTCTGAAGCCATGGGTGTCCCAAGATCAATTGCGCAGCAGGGCAATCAATCACAAATAAGTCCAAAATTTCAGTGCGACACATCCCGTCAGACAAACGTAAAGACAAGGGTCCGTATTCAGAGATCCGTCTGAGAAAAGTTAGCAATTATTCGCACAGGCATAGCAAGGCAAGACCCCTGACACTCCCTTCACACGGATGGGTTTTCTGTGACTTATGAGTGTCTCGACCTGACTTATCTTTACATAGGCATTTCCGCGCGTCGAGTAGTCCCGTACATGTGTATTTAACTAACCTCACCCACACCTCGCCCACACTCCTTCATTAAAATGCCTCCCCCTGTCCATTTTTATTAAAATTCTCACGTGTGTATTTTTACATGGGAGATCCGTGCGTATTTAACCACGTGCAATTCACAAGTCCAAAGTGCGTGAAGCACTTCCGCATGTATAGTCTATGTGAACTACGTAAATAAAGTTGCTACGCATGCGCAGTTGATACGTACCTAAAAACACGCACGAGAGTCGCCGCGAAAACGGATCTCTGAATACGGCCCAGGGTCTTGTTGACAGTACCCCCAGAGAGGGGTTGTCCATCCAGACAGCAGGCTATTGTAGAGGTTTCCAGGACCTGAAGAGGGATGTGCAAGGAGTGGCTCAGTTGTCTGTCTAAGAAGTTTCTCGCTGCACCGCAGTCCACGAATGCAAAAAGATCTCAAGACCCAGCTGAAAGGTGGAGCCGTGCAGGAACCAATTACTGGAAGTGAGTAGATGGACTCCCAGATGAACCTCTTCCAAATCCATCTGGGTTAAGTGTTTACCCATCGACTTCCCTTTTTTGGGGCATTGGGCAGCGATGTGACCATTGCCAGCACAGTAGAGACACAGCCCCATAGCCCGTCAACGTATCTTCTCTTTTTTAGAAAATCTGAAATGACCGATCTGTATGGGTTCTTCTTCAGGTGGAGCAGGGGTTGGAAGGGTGTGGACATAGGCCAAGCTGATGTCCTGCATTCGGCGTTACCTGATGCAGCGATCCACTTTTATTGCTAGTCACTTTCAATTCTCAAGTGACTCAGATGGAGGATACTGCACCAATGCATCAGACAGCCGTACTCTGAATTGACTCCAGAGAGCTGGGTCATTCCATCAACACACTCCATGGCTCAACATTTGAACTCAATGCAATATTCCTCTGCAGTGCATCTTCCCTTGTGGATGGATCTAACCTTGGCCTCAGCTGTTGCCAGGCGGTCTGGATCGTCGTTCAGGAGGCCTAACGCCTTAAAGAAATCTCTACAGATTGATGGGTAGGATGGTCTGATGACCGGCTTAAGGCCAGACGCTCCTGGAAACTCATAAGGAGTAGGTCTAGTGGCTTGCAGGGTGACCAGCTCCTTTTCTTGCGACTGAACCTAAGACGTCAAAGTCTGTATCATCTGGCCCAAGTTGGGGACCTAGGCAATCAGTGTGTTGATGCTTCCATCACCAAACTACAGTTTTGGCTGGTTAAAATGTTACGGGTGAAGCAAGTAGGGCCTGGTCTTCACTAGAGCCCCTGATGGTGGGGATAGGTTGGGCTGCAGGACACCTAGCAGGTCACAGTCCCCAGAGACAGCACCTGGGAGAAGAAGGATGAAACAAAGCAGGAACAAGCAAACGTGAAGAGATAAGGAGGAGAGAGTGACAGCAGGACTAGGAAGAGCTAGAAGGGACTAGCTCTGATGAACAGCACTGAACACAGCCAGGGACAGGAGACTGAGGACATACAAGGGCACTCTCTCACGCACTCACGCAGATGGTGCACGCTCACTGGACAGGAAAGGGCAAGGTATGGCAGGAGGGAACATAAGGATGAAGAGCCGAAGAACACTGGCAGAAAGAGGGGCTGAGAACAAGGCAGGACTATGGGGCACTCAGAAATACAAAATAATAAGCACAAGGCAAGAGCACTAGCCAGAGCAAGTGACAGGCAGGACTGACTTTATGCTATAACCGACTATAAAGGGGCTGCTGGCCAGAGATTGGCTGGCAGATCTTTAGAGGAAACTCTAAAATATTGTTTCTATAGCACGGGAAGCAAGGATTAGAATTTAGGTACACTGGAAATTAGGGATCTATCCTCTTCAAACCTCTGCATAGTTGTACATACTTTATTCACACAAGCAGGATCTCCAGGGGAACCATGCCATGGACTTTTCCTCCAGTGAGACCCTGGAACAGGTAAAAGGCTGTACACTTGACAACTGACTGATATCTATCACAATATTGAATATATTTTAACCAATGATTTTGCTTTATAATTACTCTAGCCCTGTCGAAAATTGAGCATGGAATCATTGCTTTATGAATTATTGTAATATTGCATTATCCAATGTTCATAATATATTAAAAATATTCTTTCATTTACAATATTATGATTCTTTGTTAATGGTGGAACAGTTGAGTTATAGTAAGAATTGTGATTCTTACATGGAGATGGTGGCTCAACTATTTGTTTATTTTTATTCTAGTGACTGTTGTTAGGCAACAGCAGTAGTGTGTAATTGTGTGAACATTTCCATTTCATGAATCCCAGCTTGATATTAAATTTCAAAACATACTTTTTCCTTTACAAGTATGTTTGTTCCCCTACCATCAAACATAATAAATTCTTGTCACATAGGGAAATGTCTGCAGAACTTGGACTACGAAGATATGTTTATATATAATTGGTGATATGACATTATTCTCTACCAACATATGCCAACACAATGCTATTTCCTGTACACAGGTTACTGATGTAGAGGGGGTTAGAGATGTTGGATGGTAGACTTGGTGGGTGTAGGGACGACCAGTTAGAGATTATGGGCAATATTCAGATTTAATAACATTTGGAAATACACTCATAAAACCGCCACCATCTTGGCTGGCGCGCGCACCGGAAGTCTCTAGTTGGCGATTTTTAACAAGCTGCGTATGTGCACAGCAGATGTTACTCATCGAATCTCACTATGTATGGAGTTGATTTCCTCATCATGTGCACAACTCCGTACAGCACGGCGTTACAATAGTCCGTACAAGGGAGAATACGTAAGGTGGGTGGGAGGAGGCATTTAAATTGTACAGTATGGGCTGCGATAGGCACTTCCAAACCTACGTTCGCTAAGTTTGCACAATGATATGCACATAGAAATTAAGGTAGGGCTATGGCATGTGGAAGTCAGCTAAATCCCATCCGAGAGGAGTGTCATAGGAGTGCACTTACCACATAAGTGCAGACTTTTGCTATTCCGTGCGTTCTTATAGCACTCCTAAGTCTAAATCAGGTAATATAAGGGTAAATTTCCAAGCATAAAAGTGGTGTCAGTTCAAGGTATGCGGAAGTGAGGGAATGTGGAAGGGAGTTAAGTGATGGACATAGTGAGGTTAAGGAGGTGCTAGAATATCCAGAGAAAATAGAAGACTTTTTTTTATAATGACAAGAGAGTATAGAAATGAAAAGCCAAAAAAGTTGACAAGCTCACCTGGGGAGACAATGTAAAAGAAGAAAAATAGGCAAATAACAAAACTTGTATGTACTTTAACTGGTGGAGCAATTAAAAAAGTGAACTGAAGTGAGGAATGAGAACAGAACAATGTTTAGAAAGGCAAAAGAACAGTCAAGAGATCCCTGAGCAACAACCAACTGAAAGATTTTAAAGACGTTATGATGGTTTGTAGTGTTGTAGGCAGCGGAAATGTCCAGGATGTAGGAGCGTAGGGAAAATGATGCTTAGGTTCGGTAGTAAGAAAATCATTAGTGACCTTAATGAATTTTGTTTCTTTTGAGTGGCTAAGACAAAAATCTATGTATTATGTCTCACTATTATCTAATTGAAGATAAATAATATGAGACTGACTGAACCTGGAACCCAGTTAACTATCTGGTGACTCTTAAGCTTAAGATTCCTGCTTCTTATTGGTAGTCCCTAAAATGAGCAACACACACTAGCAATGTAGGGGTAACAGAACTGGACAAAAGAACAGTATCAGAAGAGGAGCAAGGAATCTCCATTAGTTCCGATCAGATACAGTAGTACATATTTGCACTAATGCACATTAGGGTGTGTCAGCAATACAACTAAAACACACAGAAGATAAAAAAAATTTAATCTGGATCTAGCCTATAAATACTAACTGTTACTTCTAATTAAATTATTACTCATCATATTGAGCATTACTAAACAAATATAAAATAGTATTACTACTAATGGGCCTGATCCAGAACTATGTGTGCGTGCATTTTTTCGTCCGTTCATTAGCGTAAGTGTATATTTTGAGCTATCTGCGCATGCGTATTAAGCGTATTTTCGCTTAGAAATACGCACGTGCGATTCACAAGTATGTATTTTCCTGTACGTGTGATCCTGAATTACGTTAATGTGATTTTACGCTCACGTAAAGGAGGGGGCACGTCAAACGTAAAAAAATGGGAGTTTCAAAATATGGTAATAATCAAAGAGGGCGTGTGAACGTAATTACAATCGATCCACATATCCGTGATAACAAACATAAGTGAATTTACGTTTAAAAAAGTTAAGGTAGGGTTTCAGTGGCGTAGCAATAAAAAGTTTTGAATTTCCGTGCCGCCGCGTAAATTCGTTTAGCAGAGTAAATACTTATTATGCAATCCTGCACCTGCAGCTACACATGTGAACCAAGGACCTAATTGTGCAATCTATATAAATTTCAACCCTGTGTTACATGCCAGAGTCCTGGCATGTAACGCCGTCTCCTCTCAGCGCTCCCCCGGCAGGCGTTCCCCTTCCTGCCTCCACGGCCAGCTTCCCCCTGCGGTCACGTGGGCGGACGGCATGCTAATTAGCCATGTGCCGTCCGTCCTGTTCTCCTGCCTCCGGCTTCCATTGGCTGCGACGCTGTCGTTCTGGTTGCTAGGCAACCAGAACGCTTTCCCCGCTCTCCTTGCGGCGCGCTGTCTCCCTGCATGCCCTGGCTCGTTCTCTCTCCCTGGGGCGCATTGTTTTGTGGTCAGGGAGGCTGGTCCAGTCTCTGCCCTCTGATTGGCCAGCCTCCCTGTAAATAGAGCGGCAGTTCCCCTCCTCAGCGCCGGTTATAGCGTCTGCTGCCCGTGCTTCTCTCTTTCTCTTGCATATTCTTTCTCCTCTGGTTTCTATTGCGTCCTTGAGTGCCCCATTGTTAACCTGCCTAGTTCCTCTCTGTTATCCTCTTGTTCCTTGGCCTGTTGTCTTATCCTAGCTGCTTACCCTGCTTTGTATTTACCATCTCCTCTCCTGACTGCTTGTTTTTGTGATCCCCTTGGGATCTCCTGTTGTGTGATTGCGGTGTGAGTACCCTAGTTAGTCTTGTTGGTCTGTCCTGTAGTGCTCTTCCCAGTTTGTCCGTTAAGTGTCCCTGTATTGTTCAGTACAGTCCCTTCTGTTACTGCTGCACCCACTTTCCCGCTTCTCTTATCCTATTCCCCCTTAGTCCCATTTCCTACTCCGGGTATCCTCTAAGGTTAGTATCCTGAAGAAACCTCATCAGCTCCAGTCTATCCCCACCATCAGGGGCTCTAGCGAATACTCCAGGTGGGCGCAGGCTCTACATACTGGTGAGTTACCCGATTCCTCTCTTGTCTGTTATTTTGTACTGTGCTCATACCACCCAGTTCTGAGAGTTCGTAACATTATAACCGGCCATTTAAAGTTATACATGGAGCAGAATACGGCGGAAGCCATCAATGCCCTGATTTCCCAGGTTTCTAACCTGGGCCAGATGGTTCAAGCTCTGACAGAGAAGGTAAACTCACAGGAAGGGGTCATCGCAAGACTTCGCTCGGCCCCCAATCCTCCAGCCAATCCTCCACCTCCTCCCGCAAACCCAGTCACGGACATCAAGATGAATCTTCCGGATCGATTTTCTGGGGACAGAAGCAAGTTCAGCCAGTTCAAAAACTGTTGTCTTTTGTACTTTCAACTTCGCCCCAATGCTTCCGGCAATGAACTCCAGCGTGTTGGTCTCATCATTTCCCTTCTTGAGGGTGATCCCCAGTCGTGGGCCTTCAGCTTACCTCCGGAACACCGTGCCCGCCAAAGCGTCGAGGAGTTCTTTCAAGCTTTGGGTCTGCTCTATGAGGACCCAGACCTGGTTGCCACCGCTGAGACTCATCTACGGTCCCTTAAGCAAGGGAGAAGGACTGCTGAGGAGTATTCTTCTGAGTTCAGACGCTGGGCAACCCTCTCCCAGTGGAACGATCCTGCTCTCCGCAGCCAATTCAGGGCAGGATTGGCGGAGTCTCTCAAGGATGCCCTAGTGCAGTATCCTACTACCACGTCGTTGGAGGATCTTATGCTGCTTACCATTAAGATTGACCGTCGCTTCAAGGAGAGACGTCTGGAGAGAGGAGTGTCCACACACTCTTCTTTGGATTCTGCCTTTTTCAGATCATCACCTGAAGAGGAGCCCATGCAAATTGGGACTTACCGCCTCACCAGGCAGGAAAAGAATAGACGTCGCACCCTAGGACTTTGTCTTTACTGTGGGGGTGAGGCCCATATGGCGGATCAATGCCCGAAGAAAAAGCCCTCCTCGGGAAACGCCTAAACCCTGTGGATTTGGAAGAGGTCCATCTGGGTTTAAATCTAATCTCTTCTAAAAACTCACTTCTTGTTCCTGCCAAGGTTTCTTTTGAAGGTCTCGACTTTGAGGTTACTGCTTTTGTCGACAGTGGAGCTGCAGGAAACTTCTTGGATTTCTCTCTGGCACGCTCTCTGGGAATACCCTTTCATGAGCTCTCTCCCCCCATTTCTGCATGTGGTCTCGACGGCAAACCCCTCTCGGGGGGAGTCATCTCCAAGATTTCATCTCCAGTTCTCCTCACCGTGGGCATCTGTCATGTGGAAGAAATTGAGTTCTTACTCATTAACTGTCACTCTGCTCCCGTGATTTTAGGACATCCTTGGCTCCAAAGACACAACCCTATTATTGACTGGGCCAAGGGCGAGATTAGCCGCTGGAACGCGGACCACTGCTCTTCGTGTCTCAAGGTTCCTTTGCGGAGTGTTGCTGTTACCAAGAATTGTCTTCCGCCCCAGTATGCCGAATTCATTGACGTTTTCAGCAAGAACAACACTGACTCTCTCCCACCTCATCGCCCGTATGACTGTGCCATTCAATTGATTCCGAACAGCAAGCTTCCCAAGGGAAGACTTTACTCCTTATCTCGTCCTGAGGCTGCAGCTATGAATGAATACACTCAAGAGAACCTTCTGAAAGGATTTATTCGTCCTTCCAAATCTCCGGTTGGCGCAGGATTTTTCTTTGTGGGGAAGAAGGACGGTTCCTTAAGACCTTGTATCGATTACAGGGCTCTCAATAAAATCACTGTACGGTACACGTACCCCATTCCTCTCATTTCTGACCTGTTCGACGACCTCAAGGAGGCTACCATCTACACCAAGATTGACTTAAGAGGTGCTTATAACCTGATCCGGATTCGGGAGGGTGACGAGTGGAAGACGGCATTTAATACTCA
>WWET01000828.1:337029-351907 GCA_011038615.1 Limnodynastes dumerilii
TCCCCTTCCTTACGCCGGCTGAAGGCTACCCTAACTTCAGCCGGCGTAAGGAAGGGGCCATATGCTCGCACAGGAGCGTATGGCCGCCTAGCCTTCCCTCCCACCCTCATTAAACTAGCTCCCCCCGCCCACCTACACTAACCTGAACGTAGGGACGCTGGGGGATGTCCCCTCCAGCGTCCCTATGGCGCTGCTACGGACGCCCGATCCACGATCAGGCGTTGCCATAGTGACGCCAGGCAACTTCTGCCCGGGGCATGCGCAGATCGGCTTTTCAGACGATCTTACGCCCGCCGTCCTAGCGAGGTCTAGATCAGGCCCTTAGTCCCTGCCCTAAACTATAAATTGTTAAAAATCTAACGGGCTCCACCCTGAGTATTTGTAGGTAAACTGTAAACTAGGTCCTGTAATGAAGGTACCAAGAATGTGGGATACCAGTGAGTGTATACCATATATGTGAGACAACCTTTCCAGGAGCATTGCATTGAGTTTATCCTTCTACTGTTTGTATTTTCATCTACACATTGAGTGTTTCTATGATATAGTACAGGACTGGCGATGTTTTATGAATGTATATGTTTTATGGTATTATGATTTAATTTAATAAAGATATATTATCATATTGTAATAACTGGGGCAACTTTGATTTATTTCATTTGTGCACTGAATTTTATATTTGGTGTCTAATATAGCGCTTACAATTTTTGTCTATAATATATCTCTCTCACACATACAGTGCACCCCACATACTTTAAACACATATAGTGCACCCCATATACATACACATACACACACACACACACACCATATACATATACACACAGTGCACTTCACATACATATACACACAGTGCACTCCATATACAAATACACACAATGCACCCCATATACATACACACACAGATGCACAGTGCACCCCATATACATACACACACAATATAATATAGATACATATATATATTCCACTTCCCACACACACAAATACACATTTGTTGTCACACACCCTCTCTCACAAATACACAAAATTACATGAATTATATACATAAATTACACTACAAACCTACCTTACACTGTATTTTGATGGACTCATTTCCTTCTCCTGTCGCATCTGTTCCGCAATCCTGGGACAGCACAATTCCCCTGCATTATACAAGACAGAAGAGAAGCACAGACCATGACTGACAAACACACACACACACTCCCACAACTACACAACTGTCACACATACAAATATACATAACTACTGTCACATACACACAAATACACATAACTATTGTCATACACACAAATACACATAACTATTGTCACACACACACACACAATTATTGTCACACACATACATAACTATTGTCACATACACAAATACACATACACATAACTATTGTAACAAAATCATACACATAACTGTGGTTACACACACACACACACACACACACACAACTATTGCGACACACACACACACAACTGTGGAGACACACACACAACTGTGGAGACATACACACACACAACTGTGGAGACACACAACTGTGGAAACAAACACAACTGTGAAGACACACACACACACAATTCCACAACTGTGGACACACACACACACACACACTTACCCAGTGCAGCCATTTCCAGATGGTGCCTGCCTTTTCCTCACTTCAGGATAACTTTTTTTTACACGGGCTGAATGACAGCCCAGACGGTGCAGAGATAGCTCCTAGAGATCCCTGATATGCAGATTCTGCGGCTCCTGGTAGTGGCGCACCCGGGGGGCAAAGTGAATGGGCAGTGGGGGGGGGGGGTCTGGTTGCCCAGAAACCCCCCAGATTGAAAATTGAAGAAAACAAATTTAAAATGTGCAAAAAAAGTAAAATGTCGAAAAAGGGGCGTGACTTCACGGGTGCCGTGAAAGGGGTGTGGTCTAGTGGCCATGTGGGTAGACTGTCACGGAGGAAGATGATCCTGGCCTGTGCTGTAATGGGAAAGCAGGTGAGGATGGTAAATGTGTCAGAACTTATTCAACAGTGCTTATGCACTCACACAGGCTCTGGTCCATTGTGTAATGTGCTCCACTAATGCATTGTATGCTGCTATTGCTATTACATCTGTTCCTGCAATATAAAACTACTATTTTAATGTGTAAAAGAAGTAAATGATAAATTACTTAAAAATATCAAAAACAGGACTTGTTACAGACAATAACAACGCAATTCCTTAATGTAGATTTATTTTATTTTATTATTTTTAAATCTACATGATAAACTTCCTGCTTTCACAAAGAACGTTAATGGACGTCTTAGATATTTTGGCTTTCAGATAGTACGACCATATTATCAGTATTATCATTTTACATATGTTTTTTAACATCATATTAATTAGCTCTTTACAATTTTAAACAGTACTTCAACCTCTGCCGCATAACAGTCTAATTCCCTAACACACACACTCACAGTGGGAGCGGGGCAAGAGCAGAGCTTGAACGGGGGGGAGCTTATTTGTCACGTTATCGGGCTCCAAAATGTTGGGGGATGCTAATATACCCCACATGTATTACACATATTGGAAACCCCCCTTTCAAAATCCTGCGTTTGCCACTGCCTGGATAGCAGCAGTAAATCAGAGATCTCTTCCTATGTGCAATTCTATTAAATAGCATTGCATATAGAAGGACATCTCAGGTTTATAGCTGCTGTCCAGGAGCCGCACACCAGACATTAAAGAGCCACATACAATTCGAGAGCTGTGGGTTGGCCACCCCTGACATAGTGCATGCCATATACACAGGGCCACCAAGAGAATTTCTGGGCCCCGTTATATCAAATTTTTGTAACTATTCTCATATCTTTCTATATAAAGATAATTATAGATATTATTCTAATGTAGACACATAATAGATTTTTTTTCCCAGTGTCCCACCACTTTTCCACCACCCTTATTTCATTTTACCCCCGCTGGTCTATCCACAAAATGCATTCATATTCTTTTGATTCTCCTGTCCCTGTATTTCTTCTCTATCCCAGCACCCTCTCTTTGCATTCCCTCTAATGTCCCCAGTCTCTCTCTAACTCACTGACCTGCTCCCTTTTTTATTCAGTCTCCTTCTTCTACCTAAAACGATTTACCTTGCCTTCACTGTGCAACGCTGCTTCCTCTGCTCCATGTCTGAGGCACTGACTGACACTTGTGATCTACCTTTAAACAGCATTGTATAGCTGATTATTGGCGGATCATAGACGTCAATCAGTGACAACCTTGCTATTGCACGCCACCCCCCCTGCAGTATAGAGCCGGCTGCTACTATTTCTATAAAGGCAGCCAGCGTTTCCACATTAATAAAAAAAAAAAAGGAAAATTGCATTAAAAAAAAAAAAAAATCTGCAATACTGCATCACCAGTGCATCACCGTGACGGACATTTCCTCTCCCCCGGCGGTTCTGCATATATATATACACACACACTGCACTCCAGATACATACACATAGTGCATCCCATATATATACACACACACAGTGCACTCCAAACACACAATGCAGTACATACACACACATACACAGTACACTCCATACAAACACACACACACACACACATACACACACTACACTCCAAACACACACACAATACACTACATACATACATACATACAGACATACATACATACATACATACATACATACATACATACAAATACACACACTCACAGTGCAACCCAGATACACACACCCACACACACACACACACACACACAGTGCAACACAGATACACACACACACACACACACACACACACACACACATACACTCCAGATACACAGATACTTGTACCTGTTCAGAGATCCTGCAATCAGCAGCCCCACAGAAACATTAAATGAGGGATCAGTTACAGTTACCAGGAGGCTGCCTCTACCCCACTCAGCAACAGGCAGACTTGCAATTGGCTGCCTGTTGCTTTGTAGCAATGGCTGGGACTGCCCCCTGGCAACTGTTAGACGATCTCTCCTTTCCTGTGTCCTGGCTGCATCGTTCATTAGCTGCTGTGTCTCCCTCATTGGTCCAATTCAGATCCTGTACTGCGGAGGCCTCTCTAGGGGAAGTGTGTTTCTGAGAGAGGCCTCTGCAGTACAGAGGACCAATGAACGGAATGCAGCAGCTTCTGATCTATTAACATAAAATATTGATAGTGCTGTCCTTATGAGGCGGCCTCCGTGGTAAGGCCTATTTCCAATCCCCCCTGCTTACCTCACTGATTACAGAAAGCTGCAGCCAAGGAATTCTTTTAAGAGCCGCAGCCATAATCTACTCCTTTCAGCACATTGCGTCATGTGACTGACTTGGTCCGTGAGTCACCTGCCTACAGACTAAAAGTGCAGCTGCTGATTAAAAACTGCACACTTTTCTATGCAGAGGTGCAGGCTATGGCAGTTCTGTGCTCCACTGCACCGGCCAGCAAGGAGCCACGAATTGCTGGCTTTCTTTAGCAGTGCGGCTCCCATCCTGACTGTATCACCAATGAACTGATTATCCGATCCACATCAATTAGAGGCCGGTTGGTTGATTTATTAATCTAATAAACTGCTGTTTTAGTCATTTCTAATGGGCCAGATTTATAATGGAGGCCTGGGGCTGTAGTCCCATCAGCCCCATTGTATATCCGGCCCTGCCTTTACTGTAAAGAACCCTTTCCTTTGCTGGTTGTGAAACTTCCTTACCTCTAACCTGAATGGGTGTTACCATGTCCTGTGTACAGTTCTTGGGGTAATATGTTCCCAAGAATCTTCTCTGTATTGACCTTTGATGTATTTGTATATTATAATAATAATAATAATAATAATAATAATAATAATAATAACAACATCTCTTAGGTGCCTCTTTTCTAGCCTTTCCTCATAGCTCAGTACCTCCATACCCTTTATCAATTTTGTTGCCCTTTTTTGAACACTTTCTAAATCTCTGGACCCAATCCAATCTGGATATCTTTTTTTTTTTATTAAATTTGCCAAGGAAGTAAAATAAAAACATGACATTGTACAATTACCATTGTTACATTTGTGAACACAATATTACATTTTGACTTATAAACAATGCATTTTGCAACATTATACCTTTTAATACTTTGCTCTGTCCCCTAATACTTCTTTTTCTCTCTGCTGCATATACCACACTCTCCATATTCAATATTATAGTTGAATTGGTATATCTCCTGTATAAACACTAAGCTCATATCACATAATATTTGAGAAACACTTATGTACCTGTTCTCTAGTAACCAGTGGAAGAGTGTTGATGTATGTTTGCCACATGCTAAAAAATTGTTCTACTTTATTATACTTTGCTATGGAAGAATCCAACCAATCCATTCTAATTCTAATTTTCCCCTGGAACAGTTCCAGTGAAGGAATCACTGGTTTATTCCAGACCTGTAGAATGGATTTTTTGGCTGCTGCACTCACTGCCAGAATAATTTTCCTGTTACCCTTTGTGTATTTAATGTTCTTAGGGATAATTCCCGACAAAGCCCATTTTGGAGTGAATGGAATTGGTGCCACCAAATCGCTCAGAGTGTGTTGACGTACTCTTACCCAGAAACAACAAACCAATGGGCAACTCCACAGACAGTGAAAGCTATCGGCACCTGTTTTCCCACATCTTGGACATTTATGCGCAGTAGTCAATCCCATCATAAGGTATCTATACGGTGTGTAATATGTTCTGTGGTAAACATTCAAAAATAACTCTGTATATCTGCTTTCTGGTATTTGTTTGCAGGATTGAGTTAGTGATTTAAGAATATCCTTTATTGTTATTGAAGGAAAGTGTGTTAGCCAATGTGCCAGTTCTACACTCACGGTTGTGTAATCCAAAATGTCTCTTAAATGATTATAGTGGATAGTGATTGCTTTATGTTGTGGGGGTTTATGTGATAATAATACATCAAACGGATTTTGCCAATCTGCTTCTGAGAGGCCTCTGATAACATAGTCAATGTAGTGTTGTGCTTGGTAGTATGCAAATGGATAATCTTTTAAAAATTAAAATTTTTCAATGGCTTGAGTAAAAGTGAGAATTTTCTTTGTTTGTTTATTCACCAGGTTCGCTATAGTGGTGATTCCATGTTGCCTCCATGCCATGAAGGGGTAGTCTGCTTTTTCAGACTGAAATTCTGGATTCTGCAATAAAGGTAAGTGTAGTGATTTGTGTGAGTTTAAGTTGTGCTTATGTATAAGAATGTGCCACACCCTGTGCACCGAGTTAAGAAGTGGGTTTTCTTTTTCGCGTGGGGTAGTCTGATGTTCATGAAGATGTAAGAACGATTTGAAATTAGTGTTTCCCAAAAATCCTTGCTCTAGTTTATAATCTGCGTAAATGTCTTAGTATGCATGCGTGGTTGTAAGTGATTATATTCGGGAAATTAATCCCCCCGTTATTTTTTGGCTGCTGTAGCTTTTGCAAACTGATTCTGGAGAGCTTTCCATTCCAGATAAATTTCCTAAACAGGGCATTTATTTTATGTGTGTCAGATTTAGTCAGCAATATAGGTAAATACTGTAACATGTACAGTAATCTTGGAAATAGTGACATTTTTATCAGATTGGCTCTGCCAGTGTACGTCAGTGCTAAGTTTTTCCAGACCTCTAGGGTGCCTTCCAGTTCCCTTGTAAATTTTACAACATTATTTGTATACAGGTCTAAAGGATTTTTTGTGATTTGAACCCCAAGGTATGTTATTGTTCTTTTTTTCCCACTTTATTGAATAGTTTGAGCTCCAATGTGGTCTATGATGACTTGGACTAAGATCTAATGCGGTTGACTTGTCTAAATTTATTGTTAACCCCAACACTGTTCCATATTCCTCAATTCTTCCTAATATAGAGCCGGATTCAGAGCTCCGGCCGCAATGCAATTGAGGCCAGAGTTCTGCGAAAAGTGCTACTGCGCATGCCCAGTAATCCACGTTACTTCTTGCAACGTAGATTGCGTAAACGCGGCTTTAAAGACCGCGTGTACGCAATCTACGTTGCAAGAAGTAACGTAGATTACGTTCCAAAATTACTGCGCATGCGCAGTAGCACTTTTCGCAAAACTCTGGCCTCAATTGCATTGCAGCCGGAGCTCTGAATCCGGCCCATATTGCCTAAGCTTTTTTCCGGATTTGAAATGTATAGGAGAACGTCATCTGCAAATGCCGTTAATTTGATCACCCGTCCTCCCACACTTATGCCCTCAAATTCATGCCAGTTTTGGAGTAGGCGCAACAGAGAGTACAGAGATAAATTAAACTGGAATGGGGAGAGCGGGCAGCCTTGCCTCGTCCCCCTAGCCATTATCAACTTCTCTCCTCATTGACCATTCAGTAAGAAATTGGTGCTGGGCGTGTTGTAAAAGTAACGTATCAGTGTAGTAAAGGCCAGCCCAAACGATTGTCTCTTCAATACTTGGTACAAATGCGTCCAGGCAATGGAGTCGAACGCTTTGTTTGTGTCTAAGCTCAATAATATATTTTTTTGTTTCTGTTTGGGATTGTGTTGATGTCACTGTTGCTACTATTGTGGCCCTTATACTTGTCATAGAATGCCTCCCAGTCACAAACCCTATTTGGTGTTTTGTCAAGAGGTCGGGGAGAATCAATTGTAGACAACATGCCATTATTTTTGCAAAAATTTAGCAGTTCGTGTTTAATAGTGTTATCAGGCGGTAGGAAGCCACATTTTGTAAATCTTTATTGGGTTTTGGGAGAAATATCGTGTGAGATTCATTAAAAGATGGATAATATGGTGACTGTTCATGTATAGTACGGAACAACTCCAAAAGTGTTGGAGCTATGTTTTCCTTCAAAATTTTATAGTATTCATTTGATAGACCATCAGGGCCTGGGGCTTTGTGTGCCTGTAATGTTTTAATCACTTTTTCTATTTCTTCAATGGTTATGGCATCATCTAATATTTCTCTTTGTTCTTGTGTTAATTTTGGCAATTTCGCCTCACAGAGTAATTTGTCATGCAGTTCCGCATTGCCGGGAATAGCCTGGTATAATTTTTTATAGTAGTCTTCAAAGCAACTGAGAATATCCTCCGATTTGGTGACTAAGCTACCTGGTCTTTCTAAGTGTTTTAACGCTGTGAGGTTTCTAGGTTTCTATATTCTTGTCATGTTTGCTAGTACTTTCCCCGGACGATTTCCCCATCGGTAGAATTTATGTTTGATATGATCTAATTGTCTCTGGGTTTGCATGGTCAAGTGAGTGTCTAATAGACCTTTAGCTTGCTTGTAAGCAGTTAATAAAGCAGAATTGGGGTTTAAAGTGTAATCTCTGAAGGCTGATGTTACTGCTATTTGCAATAGTTCTGTTTGTGCTATGGAGTCTTTACGCTTTTTTGAGGTGTAGCTGATTACGTGGCGTTTGAGGCTTGCCAAAATAAAATTGGATCATCCCAGTGGGCAAGGTTATTGTCCGCATATTCTTCCCATTTTATCTTTAAATAATTTTGAAATTCTTCTGTCTTTAAAATAAGAGGGAAATCGCCATAAGCATGTCCCTTGCATGGGCACAGGATGTTGAAGGGTGATGTATATTGGGGCGTGGTCTGATATGACAATGTCTCCCACAACCACATCTCTCACCTGCGACATCAAAGTGTCAACTATCAAAAAATAATCAATCCTTGATAAGGATCTGTGGGCTGCCGACATGTGTGTGAAAGATTTGTCTGTCGGATTTAACACCTGCCATGGGTCTATAAGAAAGTGCATCAACTTAAGTCCTTGTATATATTGCCACTGGGAGGATCCGGGTTGTCTACCTGATGAGGATTTGTCAATAATGGGATTGTCTACCGAATTTAGGTCACCCCCAATTATAAGGTTGGGAGTATCCCGCTGCATTAAAATTTGTGAGAGTGTTTTGAAGAACTCGGAGACGGATCCATTTGGTGTGTATACATTCAATAACGTGTATTTAGTGTGATTTATCTCTATATCCAATAAAATGTATCTCCCCTCTGGGTCTTTTGTCTGTTCTTGTATTTGGTAATGTAGACCCTTTCTAATCACTATGGCCACCCCCCGTGAATTACTTCGGTATGAAGCAGTAATGCATTCCCCAATCCATCCAGTTTTGAGAGTGGATTCAGTTCCCACTTTCCAATGCGTTTCTTGAAGAAACGCTATGTCAGCTTTTGATTTTTTTAAGGAAGTTGATTTTTTTCTTTTGATTGGTGTATGCACCCCCCCCCCCCCATTTTGATTTGGGTATGCCCCCCCCCCCCCCCACAGTCCATGAAATGAATTTGAAGCACAGGGTGTGGACATATATGTGAGGTGTGTGTGTGTTTGTGTAGGATGCATAGTGTTAACGTACCCCCTCAGGCAGTATGGAGACGTGGGTGGTGCACTTTTCTGGAGTAGTCCCTCTGTCCCGGCCCCTAGAGGTGACTTTTTTGTAGTGAGTTTCCTTGCAACAACAAAAATACAAAGTATTAACTTATAACATTCTTCCTTCGCAATCTCTCCTTTTCTATTTTTCTCCACCAAAGTATAAATATTTGACTCTACATACCTCTGCGAGAGCCAAAGGCACACGCTTAAACCATTTTTGCATACTTTTACAAACAATAACAACTGAATTTTAACTAATTGCCTAAACCACATTTCTGAAATTATTCTTTCGTTTATAGTCTCCTAATGAGAACGTCCCTGATCTCCTTTTTGATACTACCATTCAATAACCTCAACTGCTTAACAAACTAATTATAGTGTTCATTCTGTGAACTATTGGGTTATGGATGATTAGGTGACCTGGGGGGGCTATGATGTCCTAGGAAATGTTCCTTTGCTTTGACCGGATCTGTGAAGATCAGTTCTCTGCCATTTTCTGTTACTTTCAGTTTCGCAGGGTATAACAATGCAAATCTTTGACTCTGCTCCACCAAGTGCGTGCATACCGGGGAAATTTCCTTTCTTTTCTGTGCCACAGCAACCGAAAAATCCTGGAAGATTAGGATTTGTTTGTCCTCAATGGTTACATTGGATGCTCACTTGTATGATGCTAGAATGGTTTTCTTAGCGCGATAGTCCAGGAACTTTGCAATTACTGGGCAAGGTCTTGGTCTGTCACCTTGTCTTTCCGGGCCAATACGGTGTGATCTCTCTATTTGAGGGTTGGGTAGGGTGTCCAGGAGACCCAATGCCGTAGGTATTTTTTGACTCAGGAAGTCTGTGAGTTGTTGACCCTTGATGGATTCTGTTATACCCACGAAACACAAGTTGCTCCTACGGCTCCGATTCTCTAGGTCGTTTGTCAGACATTTCTACTAAGAGTCAATGTTATCCTGCAGGGTGTGGATGATATCCTCGGAGTCTCCCGTGCGCTGTTCCAACCCCGCAATTCTAGAGGTATTTGCTTCAATTTTTGCGAGAGATGCATCCATTGCTGCCTGAAGATGGTTGAATCTCTTATCTATTTGAGGTAACATTTCTTTAGATAATTCTTTTACCCAGTCAGTAAAGCTTCTGGATGGGATTATTTCTGAAGAGATTAGAGTTCTCTGATGGTAATGGGTCTTGTAGTTTGGGGATGATGGTTGGACAGACATACGTCTGGTAGTTGATGTTATTAATAATGCACATATAAACAAAGTGGGATTGTTATGTTATTGTCCATTTTTCTGTTTTTATAAACTGTAACATTGTTGATTAAAACGAGGAAGCTATGCCGCTGCTCCAATGAGAATAGAGGGTGGGATTTAAAAACCCCACTCTCACTTGTTCCCCTCGTGCACCTTGATAAAGGCTGTGGCATACAGCTGAAACGCGTCGGTGGTTACTAGGGGAGCAGCTTTTTTATACTTACATGTCTGGTCAATGCTTGTTTTGACTGATGGGATTCTGCGTCTCCTGTTTGAGCTGAGGTTCCGAACAGAACAGCGCTGACATCTCGATCCTCTGCAATACAGGGTACGCTGACCCCTCGTGGTCATTTCTATGTTATCTATGTTATTTAAGGTGAAAATTTTGTGTTTTTAAAAAAGTGTCAGAAAATAAATTGTACATTTTTTTATTTCTTTTTCTCTATTTTTCTTTGTATGAATTTATGATTCGATTCTGGTGATTGAGGCAAATTTGGGAAAGTGCAAAGAAAGAAAAAGTTGTTTACATCTGGTTTCTGCAAGAGAAGCAAGAGCCCTGTTTGACTTTGGTTAAATATATTGGGGACTATAAATTTCTTTTATATATTGTCTATTTGATTGGAGGTGGTCCGGTCTATTGTATAGTTCCCTAGCGATACTTCTCGTGCGCAGGGAGAAAGTCTAATTGTTTTCTTATACACATATCCTCTTGGAGACTCTAGCCAAATTAGCACTGCATGTTTTTTAATGCTTATTAGTTATGGATTGGCAATTAAATAAAAGTGACTCAGCTGTATTTTCTTATTCTCACTGAATGTGGCAACTCCACTCCTGGATAGTATTGCTTTTGTAAAAAAAAATTTTGTTCTTTGTTTGTGTGGTTATTTTTGCCTTTGTCCCCCAGTGCGTAGGGCGTTGGTGCCAGGTGTTGAACTATGCAGCGACTTATGTGACGCTCAGGTTAGCGGTGACAACGACTTAAAGGATCTCCCAGCACCGCTAATGATTGGTGTGAGAAGTCTAGGCTGGGTATGGTTAAGAGAATAGGCAACTTTATTCCTTGATATGAGGGCTTGCTACCATTTTGCCTTTGTCCCCCAGTGAGCCTGCAGAGCATTATTGCCTGATATTGAATAAAATGACTGTGTAGTGGCACCTTTCTTGTACATGCAGGATTTACTCACACTTCTCCCCCTGTTTGTGAGCTCCACTCCCGCGACACTGTCAGTCCTCCCGCTACTCTCCGATGTCCACCAGTTGGTCAGGGTAGCTGTGTAACCTCTGGGCACGGTGTTGCCGTTTGATCCCGATGGTAATGGCGCTGCTCACTCCCCTCAGGATGGTCTTTTCCCACTAAACAGCCTCGCTCAAGATGGCGGTGGGTGTATCCTAAAATGTCTCCCGTCGCCATTATTAATAGGTTTGGTAAAGAGATGCTGATTCTATATGAAGGTGTTCTGGGGCAAGTTCCGAACACTGCTTTCTTGTTCATGCTTCTGGCCCCCGGCTTGTGAGTTCCACTCCTGTGACACTGGCAGTCCTCCGGGCACTGTCCACCGCCACTGTGCAATTGTGTCATTGCAGCTTAAGGTCGGTCCTCACTTTCCTTGTGTGGGGCCTCTCCGATTTCCACCAGTCTGTCAGGGTAACTGCGTGACTTCTAGGTTCGTTCCTAATGGTAATGGCGTCACTCACTCTTCTCGGGACGGCCTTTTCCTGCCAAACAGCCTTGCGCTTCTGAGGCAGACTCCGTGGCTGAGATTGGCTCTCCTCTACCTTTGAAACCGCACTTTGCTTGTCTCACCCGCTTCTCCACATGTTCTCCTTCCTTTCCAGGGTCTTTTTGTGGGGCTTGGTGTATTTTTAGTGCACTTTCTAAAGCTATAGTGCGGAGAGCCAAGTTAAAACGCGGCCACCTTGGTGTACCGCCCACCGGAAGTCCCAAAATATCTTTTTTTATGGAGCAGTGCCCAGAACTGAACTCCATATTCAGGATGACGCTTTACCCATGATTTATATAGTGGTAAAATGCCCCTTTTTATGTATGCTAATACTTTTATTGGCCCTTGCAGCTCCTGCTTGACATTAAGCACTATTGCTAAGTCTATTGTCCACAAGCACTTCCAAATTGTTCTCCATTAAAATTCTTCTAAATTTACCCCATTGAATTTATAGATTGCATGCTTGTTTTTGATCACTAAGGGCCTGATCCAGACTTAAAGTCATATTACATACGCAAGCGTACCCAAACTAAGTTTAGTGCCCTCCCCCTGGCACTTCCCTCACACGCACGTAACTTAGCTGACTTATGTGTTCAAAACCCTACCTTAACTTTTCCGTGCATATCTCTGGTTGTACGCATCGCCTTGTATGTAAGTGCCTAACCCAGCCCATATTGTACAATTTAAACGCCTTCCACAATGCGTATTTTTGTCTTGCATAGGAATGTCACGACCTATTATATGTGTAAGTACGTATGTACAAGTTACGTATGTAGTTATGATGCGTAAGATTTGCCACGCGCCATGCCATGTGCAGTGCGTTCCCACAGCTAGATTTACCTATGCCATGTGCGTAAATTGGCTATCGTTATTAAGTTTGGATCAGGCCCTGAATGCATAATCTTACATTTATCTATGTTAAACCTCATGTTCCATTTGGCCGCCCAATCCTCCATTTTATTCAAGTCCCTCTGTAGAGAAGCTAAATCTTGCCCTGATTCTATTACCTTACATAGTTTAATGTCATCTGAAAAAAATAGATACTTTGCTCTCTAACCCATCACCAAGGTCATTAATAAATATATTAATGCATTGTCAAAGCATGGGCCCTTGAGATACATTGCTTAAAACCATTGACCAATTAGAAAATGTTCCACTTATCACAACTCTCTGTTCTGTATTCTTCAACCAGTTTTTGACCCAAGAACAAATGTTGTCTCCTAGACCCAGTTCCCTTATTTTGTGGACCAATCTCTTGTGAGGCACTGTATCACATCCTTTTGCAAAATCTAAGTAGACTATATCCACTGCACTACCTTGGGCTAGGATCAAACTAACTTCCTCATAAAAGCTAATTAGGTTAGTTTGACATGACCTATCCCTCACAAATCCACTTTGATTTTCACTAATAATCTTTTTGTACACCAAGTAATCCTGAATATTATCCCTTAGTATACATTCCAGCAGTTTCCCAAATATTGATATCAGACATTACAAGTCTATTATTAGTCGGTTGGGATTTCATTCCCTTTAAAAACAGCAGTTGTACATCTGCTATACACCAATCCCTTTGCACAGAGCCTGATGAAATGGAATCTGTGAAAATAAAGAATAACGGCCTAGTAATTTCTGAATTTAGCTCCATAAGAACCCTTGGATATATGCCTTCAGCACCTGGTTTCTTTAATCACGTTTGGACGTCTTCCTTTGTCATACAAATGTTAAGTAATGGTACGGTTGCATTTTCATTCTTATGTATTATTCCTACCATTTGTTCCTCTATAGTAAAAAATTGAAGAAAAGAAAATGTTTAATACCTCTGCTTTTTCCTTATCATTATTGATCAATCCACCAATCTCACTTTCTAGGGGTCCATATTGTCTTTTCTGATCCTTTTGCCATTTATTACTTAATAAACTTTTTAGAGTTTGTCTTACTCTCTTTTGCAACTTTTTTATTGCTTTCCTTATAGATACAGAAGGACTCCTCGGTCCCTTTAGATTTAATAAACACATTTTCAAAAATATTTTTTTTTAAACAGAAATGGTAATTTTCCCATTCAAAATGACCGGTGGGAGTCCCCGGCATGGGGTTTGTCTTTCAGAAGTAGAGACAGTCAAAAGTTCTTTTTCTCACTCATTAATTTTCGGAAGCACACGTCGCAGAAACCACCGGAGTCCCTCTCTGGGGACTTTTAGGGACTGATTCAATTAGCCTCGCACCCGCATATTTTCTGGTGTGAAGATAATTGTGCAAATTTTTTTATTATTATTTTTATTTGCATCTTATAGAGACATGCATAAAAATCAGCTGCCATAATGAAAGAGAAAATGCGCACCGCAAACTTTTTCCCATCTATTGCGGTGTGAATTTCTAATTGAATCAGGCTGTCAGGGTTACAGGGAGAGTAAGTGTTAGGCTCTAGGGAAGGAGGGTTAGGGTTATGGCCATGGAAGGGGAAGGTTAGGGTTAGGATCAGTCTGATCGGAAGGGATGGTTAGTGTCAGGCTGCAGGGAAGGGAGACTTAGGGTTAGGCTGCGAGGAAGGGAGG
>WWET01000828.1:353494-372636 GCA_011038615.1 Limnodynastes dumerilii
CCCTGAAGATGGTGATTCAGCTGAAACAGCTGTTGGGAACACTACTGGGCAAACTGATGGACTGTGAGATCCTTTGTGATGCATTTTGCCTTTCTTATTACTCTGTTGGTGTCTAATTTCTCCAGATAACAGACGAGTATGTGGCTTGCTGCATTGTTGTCTCTGTATTAAGAATCATCTACATGGTCTACTCATTATACAATTAATGGACCTGATTCACACTTAGATGACACAGATGTGCACCAAACTCACTCTTCCGTCCCCCGTCCCGCCCCCCATTTTTAGGTATCTTATGGCACTTACGAGTGCCATAGGGCTACCTTAAGTCTCTGTGCAATGTCCGTACGGATATATGTGGAACATATGGACTATGGGCCAAATCCAGAGCTTCGTTCGCTAGCGTATTTACGCTAGCGAACGTATGTACCAACCTAAGATCAACAGCCGAACTACGGTTGAAGGGGCGTGCTTGCCATACAACACCCGTAATTATGCTTCAGAGGCAGGGTGAGCCATTTAAATCGACAGTATGGGCGTGCTTGGGCGCGTAAGTACGTGCTGCCATTACGTATGACAGTAGTCATGCTTTGAAAAGTTAATATAGCATTTGGAAAGTGTAAAACGGCAAAAGTACATACGAGCGAGGGGAGTGCATAGTAATTATGATAGCGTAAATATGCTACACGTTGAAACGTAAAGGGAACGTAGGTCTGGATATGGCCCTATGTCCTTTTGGATCAGATGAGCTATTTTTAATTGATCATTTTTTTTGCACATTTTTTGTATTTTGCACAATTACACTTTAATATTTTTAGTGAGTGGTTTCATATGGTGGCGTCTCCACTTAATGGGCCATATTCAGAGATCCGAAATTAACGAAAGTTCCGTGCATATATTTAGGATCAGATCGATTTTGCAGCAACTGCGCATGCGTAGTAATAGTGACACGCAGTCTACGTTGAAGTTAAGGTCGGAAATAGCTAAGGGCCTAACGATTTGCATACAAATGGGCGGGGGGAGGCATTGAGATAAGGGAAAGTGGGCGCGTTTACAGGGTTAGGGCCGTAAATATACGCAACTAATACACATAAGGCCGCAAGTGAGTGCGGCCAGATAGGGCAAGTCAATGCAGGTGGAAGTTTAGGAGGTTGCGAGGGGAGTGACTGTTTTTTCTGGTGGGTGTAACCTGCTCCGACCTGCCACTTAGTTGTGTATATTTGCGGCCCGATCGCCGACGGAAGTCTGAATACAGTCCGATAAAAGTACAAAACTCATTTATTAAGACCACCTATCTGTGTAAAAGTCTATAACCAGAAATTTCAGATATGAAATTTGTTGATAACGTTATCACTACGCTTGCATGTATTTTGTAAGTAACCTTTTTAAGATATACTTAGTTCTGTTGGTACGGAAATCTAATTTATATATATATATAAAAACACACATGACGGGCTACAGGTTGCTCCACATTCTTGCCGTTAATGGCCATTATTGGCAAGAATGTGGAGCAACCTGAAGAGAAAATGTAAGATAGGCTCCATAGATCGTAAGTCCATTCAATTCCTTTCCACTCACATATATGAGAGGCTATACACAGCAGGGATCTTCCACAGGATTTCACTATGTGATTGTATATATACATACAACATAACAACAGTTATACTGAGGAAAGAAAAATATGTTAAAATCTGTTCAATTCAAAGAGATTAGATAAATAAGTTGAGAGTGCTATGTGACTATGGGCCTGATCCAGACCTACGCCCGGACGTTCCCCAGCGTCCCTACATTCAGGTTAGTGTAGGTGGGTGGGGGGAGCTAGTTTAATAAGGGTGGGAGGGCGGGCTAGGCGGCCATACGCTCCTGTGCGAACGTATGGTCCCTTCCTTATGCCTACTGAAGTTAGGGTAGCCTTCAGCCGGCGTAAGGAAGGGGCCATACGCCCGCACAGGGGGAGTGTCCTTACGCCGGCTGAAGTTAGGATAGCCTTAAGCCGGCGTAAAGGAAGGGGCCATACGCCCGCACAGGGGGAGTGTCGGGGAAAGTGAACGCCGATACACTGTGCTTTATTAAGCACAGCGCATCGGCGTAGGTCTGGATCAGGCCCCATGTGACTTTATTTTAAGCATAGTACACCAAAGTATGGCAATCGCGTGGTGGATCCAGAGTTTGGGAGTATGGGCAAAACGCTAGTGTAGACTTGAGCAAAAATGTTGCCAGTAAGGGATGCAAATTCTTTAGATTCTTTTGCATGTGCTGAAAACAGTATTGAGCTTGTTTAGACAGATTCAATGTGCTTCTCCCACATTGCTTGTCTGCACCTGTTCAGCTGTTCAAACCATATTGCAATGTGAAGAGTTTTTTTAAAAAACTTTTTTATTGAGTTTTTCAAGAATGCATATTATGCTGCATACAACATATCAGGCATGAGAACATAGCCCACAAGGCACTGCCAACAAGAAAAAGAATCAAATGTACACTTTGTGCACATGTACAGTGGAAAAATCAACAATACATTTGTTGTCAGACAGATTACATACCGCATATAAAGGCTCGATTAGTCAAAAGTACAATAAAGATCAGTATTTGAGTTATGGCTGCCATCTGTTATTATTGCACCCTGCGAGCACTATGCACTACCAGGAAGCTGTGACCTCATGGTAAAGCCTTAAACTATAAACAGTAACACTTACAACTCATCCATTACACCAACTGTATTCCAACCCACATGATTGTTTTGTTATCACTCACTAATATAAATATCTGATTGCCAGAGGCGGAACTAGCGAGTTGTGGGCCCAGGTGCAAAAAATATGCTTTGGCCCTGATGATATCCCAGGTAATCCGATGGGGAGCTTTGGTGGTGCGTTGATGACGGCTGTGGGCCCTTGTATCAGCATGGGCCCCGGTGCCGTTGCACCTGTTGCACCAATGGTAGTTACGCCCCTGCTGATTGCCACATTTGTCCAGCTAATTAATAAGTTATCCTTGAGCAGGTATGAATATTGGTGTGTCAAACAAGCAACTCCTCCTACGTTAAGTTTCTATACATAAACCGCGTCGTGGTTTCAAATATTTTCAAGATTCCTCCCCGGACATGTTCTGGGAGGTATTCAATGTAAATGCCCCATTTCTTGTAGAAGTTAGTTACTCCCTTCTCAACCTCTGGGAGTGTAGCCCTCCTTTCCATATATAATGTCTCTAATAGAGTAGACTTAACTGCGCTCAGGAAGGGGGGGGATTTTACCGTCCACCTTTGCAGTATTGTTTTCTTTGCCACCGTGACCAAAACAGTTAGGAAGGGAAGAGATTCCTTCACCCTTGGGATAGTGGTCCAGGCCTCAAAATTTGCCAATAACAGCTTGAGGGTTTTGAGATAAACTAGTACCAAGAATTGCATTAATTAAGTTCATGACTTTGCCCCAAAACTTTCGGATTTTGCCACACTCCCAGAAATTGTGATAAAAGGTAGCCCTTCCCGCATGGCATTTGGGGCATTGCCCAGACTCCTCTGGGTTCATATGTCTTCTTTGGGCTTGGGAGATATATATCCTATGAAGCATTTTGTAGTGTACCTCCTGCAGGGCGGACAACCTCAGCGCTTTGAACGTGGATTCATAATATTTAACTAAGTCATCAGGCATGATGACTGTACCCAAGTCTTGGGACCAGGCCTGAGCTGTCCGAGACCACATCTTAGCGCTGTCGGCGGACAGTAATTCGTCAGACACATACCTAATGTGGAATTTATGGGTTTCTAAAAATGTAAGCAGAGATTTAAAAGTATTAGGAATATCTTTTAATTGAGATTCTACCTGTCTCGCGTAGTGTCTCGCCTGAAAATACCGAAATAGCTGTCTGTTTGGGATATCAAATGTATCTTTCAGATATTGGAATGACCTTATGTCCCCATCCGGATCGAAAACACCTTTGATCTTACTTATACCTTTTTCCCTCCAAATTTTAAAGGTTACATCTGTGTTACTCGGCTGAAATTGCAGGTTACCCCAAAACGTATTGTACATAGAGATCCTGGGGGAGCTGCCTAATTGTTTATTCATTTTCACCCAAGAAAGGTATGCATCTTTAAAGAGAATATTGCTCATTATGTGTACTGGAATTTGAGACTTATGGCCTGATCCAGAGGTACGATGTAGCGCTGAGCGTGCTAACGCTCAGCGTTACATCGCTGACTCCCCCTGGCACTCCCCTTGTGCGGGCATATGGCCCCTTCCTTACGTAGGCTGAAGTTAGGGTAGCGTAAGGTAGGGGCCATATGCCCGCACAGGGGGAGTGTCGGGGAAAGTGAACGCCGATACGCTGTGCTTTAGTAAGCACAGCGCATCGGCGTAGGTCTGGATCAGGCCCAATGACACTATGACAGGAGTGGCCTGAGCCTTAAATCCAGCCCCACTTAAAGGACGTCCCCTCCAGCGTCCCTACGGCGCTACTATCTACGATCGGGCGTTTCCATAGTGACGCCGGGCAACATCTGCCCGGCCCATGCGCAGTACGGCTATGGCCGCCGTACTAGCGACGGCGGCCGTAGCTCAGGATCAGGCCCTTAGAGAGATGTAGCAATGCAGGCCACGTGTATGGATAAGCCAATTCTGCTTCTAATCTCTGACACGTGAAGGGTTGTTTGTCAAAAAGCCAATCTGTAATATATCTCGCCATTGCTCCATGAGTAAATGCCGAAACATCTGGGAATCCCAAGCCCCCCTCACTATGCTTGAGATGCATATGTCTCCGAGCAACTCTTGCTCTCTTATTTCCCCATACAAAGTTTGTTAACAGTTTCATGCATTTTTTCATATCACCCCTGGATAATGCGAGGGGCAACATTTGTATTATATATATGCTATTTTAGGGAACAATATGCTCTTAACTATTGATAATCTTCCACTTTTGCATGTATTCTGATATTTGGTGTAGAATTGATGTGTAGTTAGCTTTATATAAGGCATTTATATAAGGCATTGAAAGTTTGAGCAATTAAGGGATCTTCCGCCAAGTGCTCAGATCCAGGGAGCAGAAGGACCTCTGATTTATTTAAATTAATCTTATATCCCGCAAATTTCCCAAAATCATTAATTAGTCGCAAGATTGTAGGTATGGATGTTTCTGGACGAGATACCAATAAAAGCATATCGTCTGCGAATAGGGAGATTTTCGAGACGATGCTCCCAATCTTGATACCATGGAATTCAGACGACTGATGTAGCGTTATGGCCAAGGGCTCCAGCGCAAGTGCAAACAATAAGGGGGAGAGGGGACAACCCTGTCGGTTCCCCCTCTCAATTTGGAACACCTCCGACCTACAACCGTTCCCCATCACTTGCGTGTATGGGGAAGTGTATAGGGCCCTTAGAATTTCCAAAAATGATCGAGGAAACCCGAAGTGGGACAGCGACTCCCAGACATGGTCCCAAACGACCATGTCAAAAGCCTTTTCGGCATCTAAGGAAATGATCAGTCCAGGGTTGGAGTCGCTACCCCGCTCCGCCTGTTGAACCACCGCCAAGACTCTTCGTATGTTGACCACCGAATGCCGACCCATTATAAACCCGGTTTGGTCACAATTTGTTAATCCAGGCAATATAGCCTTCAAACGCTCTGCCAAAATCTTTGTGAATAACTTGTAATTCAAGTTTAACAAGGATATCGGTCTGTAGGGGGCAGGGGAGGTCGGATCTCTGCCTGGCTGTGGCAAGACCTTGATAATAGCCGCGTTGTAATAAGCCGGGATATTTTTTGAAGTAATGATATCATTGAAAAAGTTTTGTAAATGGGAGGCTATTTCTTCTATAAGAATTTTAAAAAACTCCACGCTAAATTCATCAGGGCCTGGTGCTTTCAATGGTTTTAGTTGCTTTATTGCCCTCTTGACTTCAGCTAAGGTTATCTTCACCTCTAAAACTCCCTTTTGTGCTTCTGTAATCTTAGGAAAGCTCAGTTTATCCCAAAAGGAGGATTTCAAATGGTCATTTATTGGCTCCTGCTTATATAAGTCTAGGTAATATTGCCTCAATACTTCTACAATTTCAGGTCCACTATGGACCTGTGTGCCCGTTTTATCAACCAAGGAGGCGATAAAATTTGATTGCCGTTCTCCCTTGACCAGATTAGATAGGAGCCTCCCCGGCCTATTTCCCCACTTGTAAAATTGAAAGTTTCTATGTGCTGTCGCTTTATCTGCCAGGCGTCCCAAAATTCCCTCTAGATGTATTGATAGTTTTAGAGGCGCATCATATCCGGGACCTCCAAGTAGTCCTGATACGCCTTGGATAAATTCTGTTGTGCCTCAACATAAGTAGCGTTCAGTTGCCTTTTGTTCTTAGCTACAAAGGAAATTATAGACCCCCTAGCCACCACTTTAAAGGTCTGCAAAGACACCAGAGATGGGTTATCTAAATGTGGGTTGTTATTATGTATAAAATCTGCCCATGTGGCTTTTAACATATTCCTAAAACTTAAAGTATTTGCAAGGTAAGATGGAAAGCGCCATTGTCTGAGTCCAGCCCCCCCAACTCCTAATTCCAATTGAATCCACACCACCCCATGATCAGATATTACTATATTCTCTATCTCTGTATAAGATGTTACAGACACTAAGGACTCAGACAACAGCACATAATCTATTCTGGACATGGTGCCATGTGCAGCTGAGAGGCAAGAGTAACTCCGTTCCCCTGGGTGTTTCAGCTTCCAAATATCTACCACCTTTAATTTAGTACCTATCTGCCTGATCCCAAATTTTTGTTTATTCCTAGCAGTTCTAGTTCTCCCCTGCCTATCCAACAGGCCAGACGCCACGATATTTAAATCCCCCCCTATTATCATCTCAGTGTCAGCGTACACATAAAGTTTACACACCAAAGATTGAAAAAAGCTCTGGGAGTAGCCATTGGGCGCATATATATTGCATAAAATAAGCTTATGGTTGAACAAGGACACCTCTAGTATCACAAACCTCCCCCCTTTATCAATTAGTTGGGAGTGTATGACATATTTTATGCTCTTGCGGAGGAGTATAGCTACGCCTCTTGCCTTGGATGTGAAAGAGGCTGCAGCCAACACAGAATAACCTTTAGTATTTAGCTTCAATATCTCCTCACTGGTCAAATGTGTCTCTTGTATACAATATCTAAATGCAATTTTTTAATATAAGCAAACAATCTATTTCGTTTAATGGGCGAGTGGATCCCTCCCACATTCCAAGAACCCAACTTACATGTGGTCATCTAGAACCATCCGGATGGGTATCTAAGTAGTGAGCATTGTTCCTCCAAATACCTTGCATGTACAGTTGGTGAATGGCATAAACAAGAACATAATCAAGAACACAACAACAAAACAGGACAAACTTTACATAACTACTGAAATATTCAGGTGACCCAATAGAGAAACCTAGTTCCCTATTATAGCATATGCCAGTCATGAAACTACCGTGAGAACTTCTCTTTTTATTCTAAACTTTGTCCCAAGCTCTCTGTCCTCTCGCCCCCCTAGATATTATAAGTGCATTGAGTAACCGCAGCTTGGCACTTAACATCCCAGGTGCGAATACCAGAGAACAAACCCCTTAGGATATATCTCCCTGTAGAAAAGTATATGATCAGTGTCATCACCATTATATGCATTTATGTAATTATACTATACAGAGGAATAGAAACTCCGAGCAAGCCGTTAAGCTCCATTCAAGTATATGCAATACCTCTAAACTATGC
Source organism: Limnodynastes dumerilii (assembly GCA_011038615.1). NCBI lineage: Eukaryota > Metazoa > Chordata > Amphibia > Anura > Limnodynastidae > Limnodynastes > Limnodynastes dumerilii. The sequence continues at coordinate 361,222 of WWET01000828.1, forward strand.
TAAATGAGAATAAAAGTTCCAAGATGCCAGGCTCACAGCCTGGATACCTGGGTATAGTGGAGAGTCCTTGCCTCCATGGTTCAAGTTGGAGAGCGGGTTAACTCTTGAACAAAAGCCTTAGCATCAGTGGCCGAAGTAAAGTCCTGATGAGAGTCCCCAGAGAAGATCCGAAGCTGTGCGGGGTATAAAAGGGCGAAACGGCAATTCTGCTTAACCAAGGAGGTACATAACTCAAAGAACTCTTTACTTGCCTTTGAGACTTCTGCAGAATAATCCTGGAATACTCTAAGGGTGCATCCTTCCCAGGTTATGGTTGATTGTTGCTTGCACGCCGTCCAAATCCGCGACTTGTGAACATAGCTGAGACATTTGAAGATAACGGGCCGTGGACGTGCTTGAAGGTTATCTCGCAGCGGACCTAGACGGTGAGCGCATTCCACCACCAATGTTGCACAGCTGTCTTGAACCCCCAAAAGCATCGGTAAGGTATTTTGCAAGAAATCAAACAGGGGCTGACCTTTGAGCGATTCTGGGAGGCCTATTATACGGAGATTGCTCCGACGGGACCTGTTCTCCGGGTCATCAATTTTTGCCCACAAAGAATGTTGGTCCTTGGTCACGGTGGTCATCTGTTGCTTGAGTGCGCAAACATCATTGAATACTTCACCCACTTGTTGTTCCACATCAGTGACACTTTATGATATTTGGTGGAGCCGCTCACCCAGGTCCTGTATCGCCGCTGTAAATTTTGCTGCTTGTGCTTGCAGCATGGGCCCCATGGTATCGTTTATGGCCCTTACCACGTCTGCATAGCTCACTGAAGAGGGATCCAAATCTGGAGCAGGTAAGTTTTTCTGCCCGTCTGGGTGATCTCCCGGAGGGTTAAAGTTCCCGTCAGGCTGCTGAGTGGAGCTTCCCGCCAAAGAACTTGGTGCGGCCGCCATTTTGGAAGCCTGCTTGTGGGATTTCCCTCGCTGACACTGCGCTCTGGACATCGTTGCGGGGTGCAAGTATTTGTCCATCAGATTCTGGGCACCTCTGGAACAGCAGGGAGCGTCCCTTCACTCGCCAGGATGCAGCCCAGTGCAGGTATTAAGTGGGTTGGGGGAGCGAGGTGACGGAGCCAGCGATGCCCGCGACCGCTCACATAGCAGCCGGAACCGAAAGTCCGCAATGTGAAGAGTTTAAATTACAGTGATACTCATTTATAACTTTTCCAAAAGTAGGGAAAATTTGACAACACATGGGACCAGACTTACTAAACTGTGGGTTTGGAAAAGTGCCCATAGCAACTAATCAGATTTTAGATGACATTCTCTAGAATGTAAAAAGTAAGTGAGAGCTAGAATCTGATTGGTTGTATGGGCAACATCTCCACATTTCCAAACACGCAGCTTAGTAAATCTGGCCCATGGTGGGAAATTGCATGCTGAGGAAATTTGAATAAGGCTTCAGAAATCATTGAAAGTTTATTGCAGCTACCAGCTACCAGCTTCCTGCCAAGTTCCAAGAATGGAGCATATGTCACCCATTCATTGTCCTACAGAAAGAGTGTATAACTTCCTGTGAATTGAATGGGTTGTCACATCTTATGAATTGAAGAGGTGATGTCAGCTTCATTATCTCAGCCAGCAGCTGCTAATTTGTAAATAAACAAACCTTTAATAATTTACTAATGGGCTGCAATCTCTTCCCTACTATGGCGTAAAATCAGCATCATGGCCGAAAAAAGGTTTTTCTGAGCCCAGCTGTGTACTGGTAGACAATGATATTGTCACAGAGTTCCTCATGTGTTATTATAAAAGTATTCTCTCTGATGACTTCATGAATAGTCATAGATGCAATATATTGTGATATATGACCCACTTATAGAGCAATAAGGAAGGCTTTTATTGGCTAATCCCTGCAGCAACATTGAGCATGGCAGCGCGTGGGTTGCTTAAGCCATTTTCATGTCTTGCACACGGTTTGGTCCACAAGTTTTGACCTGCTATGCACGGGTTGGCCCTCAGAATTGTGCAACAAGCTGCTGTACAGACTGTTCATTTTATCCTCTGAGGGAACAGTGGGAGTCACCGAAAATGTTGTCTTTTAGAACTAGAGACAAAAATTGGCTAGGAGTGAACTGTCACGAATCGCAGTCACAGGTACCGCACTTACCCGCTTCAGCTGGTCGCGGCTCTCTCCCAGCGGTTCTGCAGTAACAGTCTCTGTGTTAGGACACCACCGGGTGTCAGGGCAAGTATGGTACCCCGGGTTTACCTTGGCAAGTACTGAGGTGACCTGAGACAAGAGAGAGCTCCAGTGTCTCCCTCATGAGTCCTGGTGCCAAACACTGCGGTGCTCCGGTCCGTGGGCGCTGCCATCTTGGATTTCCCGCATGACACTGTTCTACCAATGATACTCACCTACTCCAGTCCTCCAACCAATCAGTGCGCAGGGCGTACTATTTAAATCCTGCAGACCCTTCCTTCCCTGCCAGAACAACTAGTATTCCTAGGTGCCTGGTTCTGCTGCGTCCAGCTTGCTATCCTGATCCAGCTTGCTATCCTGATCCAGCTCCAGCTATCCTGATCCAGCCAGCTATCCTGATCCAGCTCCAGCTATCCAGCTCCAGCTATCCTGATCCAGCTAGCTCTCCTGATCCAGCTCCAGCTATCCAGCTCCAGCTATCCTGATCTAGCTAGCTATCCTGATCCAGCTACAGCTATCCAGCTACAGCTATCCTGATCCAGCCAGCTATCCTGATCCAGCTCCAGCTATACAGCTACAGCTATCCTGATCCAGCTCCAGCTATCCAGCTACAGCAACTTTGTCTCAAGTCCGGTCCAGCAGCCTAGTCTCAAGTCCGGTCCAGCAACCTTGTCTCAAGTCCGGTCCAGCAACCTAGCCATTTCCTTTACTCCAACGTGGTGTGTGTACCACGTTCATACCATCAGTTCTAAAGACTGTCCTTGCCATGTGTATCCCAATTACCCTTTACCCCATTGCATGACCTTCTTTCAAGACTGTTCGTTGCTACTATTTACTGTTTATTTCTATATGCACCAGTCCTACATTAAACCGACTAACTTCCAATTCACACCAACTCAATTGTTTCATTTCCTGAAGCCTGGAGCAGATCCCACTAATCCTTTGAACGTGACAAGAATGGCATGAGGGAGCCATGAACACTGCATCATATTTCTCTGAAAAGTGGCACAAAGCCTAGAAGGTTTGTTAACTCTCTGGACACTTATTTGCTAGTTCTGTAATGTGGTACCATTTAAACTGTATCAATGGCGTTTGAAGTGGTGCTATGAGGTTTACATCAGCTGCAAAGTTGGTAACCAAGACAAATACTGGGACCCTCATGTTTGCTGTCTCGCATGTGTCAGGCTCCTTACAATTTAGTCAAAGCGTGGGACATAAATTTCACTCTTCAAATTATTTGGAGGTATTGAAAAGACCACTGCAAAGACTAGTGCTTTTGTTAGATAAATATTCTAGGCATCAGCTCCAAGTCAAAGCACACCATGACATACCCATATATATTTTACTATCTGTTGTTTGATACCTCAGAGTGAAGCAATGGCTGTGTCAAAGCATCCAGAAATGCTCAACTTCAAATAGATGAACAAGAAATAAAGCCTGCAAAGCATGGTAATGATCAAGCAAGTCTTGAGCCAAGCTTTGAGTCTCCCTGTCTGTTTCCTAAACCATGTTTAGTTACCAAAGGAAATCTCAGTTACCTTGTCCAAGATCTAAACATATCTGAAATCTAACAGGCAAGCAGAACTTTTAGGCTCCAGATAGAAAGGCTGCAATTTTCTTTATAAACACACAAAAGTATATGATTTCAGAAAGAGGTATAGTGCCTTTAGGATTTCTTTACTCTTGAAGATGGACTTATAATTTTACTATGATAAGTCTACCATTGAAGCACTTTATCACGAGTACAAAACAGAGAATTGGCTTCTATTCATTGATTGCTCTGAAGTAAGCTTAAAAGCGTTTACTCCACAACAGCAACAAGTTACCCTCCATACCACCGACTCTGGTACTCTGGCTGCTGCCGTGAAAAAGACACATGGGAGCTTGAAACTCATGCTGTATAAAAATCAATATAAAGAGACTGTTGACTTGAAAATCATTTCATCTCGTTGGTTTCATTTCATTTCATCTCGTTGGTTTCACAATGTAGTATTGTTATATGTGGGTCAGCAAAAAACGGTAAAACCATTACGTTCAAAAGCAGTGGCCCAAGCAAACTTCCCTAACCCTGGGTGTGAAGAATGTTGCCCCATTTGTTGATCCAGAGAAAGTCTATCCACCCCCCCTTTATATAAAGCTGGGTCTTGCAAAGAACTTTATCAAAGCACTGAATGGTCTGCTTCATACTGCCAAAAAGCTGCATGGGAAGCTCTCAAGAACAGTCTACTTCATCCTGCCAAAAAGCTGCATGGGAAGCTCTCAAGAATATTTGCCAAAACTTCGTAGGGAACCATAATACAGAAAACGACAAGCAGATGGTGGAGATTTTTATAAAGACCACGGGGTGTAGCTGTTGGAAACCTATAATGGGTGCTCCTGAGGCATATAATAGCAGAAGAGCCTAAGCATCCACATTTAAATCTGTTTACAATGACTGTCTTATTAATAAACCTATTGTTGTAAACTTAAATTGGGTCTCACTCAAAATCTTACATGATAGAGTCATTCTAAAACACATATTAGAATTCAGCGCAGAAAATACTAAACAAGGCACTTATATGAACTCTTGTGACAAATAAATAATAAAGATTTTGCTGACCAGTGTTATTATTATTTACTTATTTTTGCATACAGGGAAAGTACTTAGCTTTTTCTAACTGTACAAAAACACAGTACAACTTTAATATTAAACTGTAATTTAGAATCACACCTGCTTTTGTTGTTACATCTCTGGATCAGTCTCGGTGTATCTATTACATTCTAGTGCAAGTGGTGAGTTAGTGAAGTGCGAAATTGTTTCACATAAGTCACTATAAAACTAATTGCATTTGTGGAATGTGTGGTCATATGAAACCACATTGCTCTCACAGTCACAAGTGGATGGTTCAGCAAATCAGTGGCCCCACACTGTTACTTGGAACAATGCATGCTAAGTGTACAAGGCATGTCTGGGATCAGTTGCTGACAGGGAGAGCTGATCCACAGCAGCCAATTTAGAGACTTTAAGGGGTGTCTCCTAGGTAAGTTGGCTCTCAATTTATAAACATATATATGGGACCCAATACTGGGACTCTCATTGTTAGAGTTAGGACCACCATATACAGAAAGGCCTTGACGGTGGCTGGTGGCTTATCTCATATTTGTACAAATATGCGTAACGAACATTTCTGTGTTTTATTTTACAGATAGAACAGTATAGTTTGTTACTGGTTTATGGCAGAGTGCTGGGGCAATTTTTCCCTTTGTTTCTGTGGCTAGCAGGTTAACCCCCCTGCCTTTCATGCACCTGTTTAACATTTACTTAATAAATTGATTGAGCAGCTTCCATTCTGGTTTTAAGTGTACAAGTTGTGCATGCACTGTTCACATGGCGACAGGCATCTGACTTGCACTCAATGTTCCCTCTGTTATTTTTCACTTGATTCAGGTGCGGAACTACCATTGGTTAACAAGTGCAGCAGCACCGAGGCCCATGTTGATACAAGCGACCACAGCTCCCCATCGTTAACTGTTATATCATCAGGACCAAAGCATATTTTTTTCACCTGGGCCTACAACTTGCCAGTTCTGCCTCTGACTTGATTGTATTGCTAATGCCATTCTGCTGTCACAGTTTGATAAATATTATCAGGATTTCATGCCCCTAGAGTATAAGGGGATGGAAGACTAGAGCTCTAATGCTGAAACAATGGCAGAGGGAGAGATGTCTCTCATGTTCTATGTAAACAAAACTTATTTTAACTGAAAGGTAAAAGTTATGTTTTCTAAACACGCTTAGAGACATTTAGTCTCTCTGAAGTAAAAAGAATTACATAAATGATGGGTAAAATAGCGATAGATTTGTAATTATACATTCCTGTTATAATCAACAGACCACAATAGACAATGGTACTATATTGTGTTATTTATCAAAGCTAATTAACAAAGACATGATTAAAGTCAAGAGATATAAAGAAAAACAGATTGATGGGGAGTACAAATACAAAACAGTCATTTGAAAACCAAAGATTTTACCCACACCTGCATATTTTCACAGCATTGATTATACTTTTTCAGTTATAACCTTTACCTAAAAAAGGTAAGGATGATTTAAAAAACAGGAAAACAGTAATTTCACATGTCTACATACATATAATTGTAAGATTGTTTAACACTCCATTAGGCTTGTCAGCTAAGTTTAGTTTCTGGATGGAGAAAATTACTTCTCCAAAGTCACAAAGAGCTAATTTAGGATTTCACATTTCTCAAATAGGTTTCCTTTGCTATTATTTTCCAATCATGACTATCAATCACAGTCCTATTTTTTTATATTGCATTCCTGATATCTGGAAATTTGTGGCATGGCCATCAATATATTGATCAGTGTAAACCCCTCCTTTACAACGTGATAAATAACTGATGATTAAGTAACGTCTCATGGGAGTCAAACTATAAACCAATATATTCATTAAGCTGTGTAGTAAATGTCACAGCTGCTCAGAAATCAGTGTAGGATTTGATTTAAAGCTAACAAAATGCGTAGCTTAACTATAGGGCCGGAGCTTGTTGTCAACATGGGCAGAGCAGCAAAATTTTGTAAATAAATAATGAAAAGTGTACATATACATACTAAAGACTGGCTCCTAAACTGTGTGCAGATTCTGTATGTTAGCGTCTGCATTGGAGGGTAACGTGAGGAAGTTGCTATCCCAAATTGCGCACATAGGGCCCGATTTAGTTGCGAGCGATGATGGGAAAAAGCTTGCGCTGCACATTTTCCCGTCATATACAGTATAAAAATGAAGCACATTTTTATATGCACTTCTATGGGGTGCGCATAAAAATCACCCCCCAAAAATATGCGGAATTAGCTTTGCACAGCAAATAACACCCGTTCAAAGCTGATTGAATCGGGCCCATAGTGTGCACTTCCCCTGCACTCCTATGTTGTATTTAGCCAAGCCCTTACTGTACAATTAGCATGTCTGTGCCCACCAACCATCTCGTATGAATGATGTGTGGGCACGTCCAGCATTGGTCATTGGTCAGAACTTCTATCTTCTTTACTTCTTCTAGGCATATTTTGAGATTTATTCTTGTGTGTATGCTGGCCATTGGGTTAGTCAGTCATATTTTCATTCATATGACGGAGTGCTAGTTGGAATGTTTTTATAGGGCTTAAGAATAAGACTAAGCTGACTAACGCAATATGATAGAAACTATTACATTTATCATAGTATTAAATGAATATTAGATGTTACTTTACAGTGCAGATGTCTACAATACACTGGGACCCACAAATTTCAGGCTAGATAGCAGTATAGTCTGTGTTTCTCTGTAAAATCCAACCAAAGGTAAACCAATATTGTCTCGGGCACTAATATACAATTCAGTAAACTATTCACAAAAATTGATAAACTAGATTCCTTTAACTATACTAAAAACCCTCCATCCTATGTAATGGGCTTCAAAGTTTACCTGAGCAGTATGTAAATAAATAAAATGCCAAACTGCTTACTTATTACATATAAGCAAGTAAATGATATACCACATCAACAGTTGTTGATTAAAACAATAATTCAACCACAATACAATAAAAGAAACTACTTACCCTATTTTGCCAGTATATTGACAGTCAGCGCATTAAACCAGCCCCTATGAAACCTTGCTGTTATTCTTTGTCTTTTGTTTATTTAAAAACAAATGTAAATCATTGTGACTAATAATGTAAACCTAAAAAATTACTTTTCATTTTCTTTTTCGTCATTAAATAAGTAATCTAGAGACTTTAGAATTCACCATAGATTAGTTAGAACAAGACCATATAGAAAACACTTACAATTACTACCATAATTTACCATTTGACATAATGTAGATAACAACCATTTAGGCTCATCGGCCCTGATCCTCGGTTATGGCCGAGAGGGGAATTACGTACAGCTCGTACAAAAGAAGAGAGAGACAGACAGACAGACACACATAAATGCCTTGAGCACCTGCAGTATAAATTACCTTATAAACTGGTCTGAAGCAATCGCTATCTTGGAAGTGTGTTTTAAAGCATGTCTGGGATGGCAGCTGAGAAGGGGAGCTGTCTCGAAGTGGCTGTTTTGGAGACTTTGGACCTCTGCAAAAGGTGAGCTCTCAGTTTAGAAAGATATTTGATATGTAACCCACAATTGGGTCTCTAAATTTTAGAGTTAGGACCATCTAACAAAGAAGCCTTGTAAGTGGCGGATGGCTTATCACGAATCTGCAGATATCTGTAACTAATTCTCTGACTTTTATTTTAAAGATAGAAGATCATGGTTAGTCACTGGGTCACTGGGTAATGGCGTAATGGTATATATATATAAACAACACAGACTGATACTCCTCCAAACACTGAGACATACTTGTGGTGCTCTTCAAGAAAGAAATCATAGTAAGAAGAAGAGAAATCACTCGCAAGACCTTTATTTCCATATTGTGTGCATCACAAATGTTTCAATCATTTAGTCTGATTTTCCTTAGGGTGAATAAGACAAGTACAAACAATGATTAAAGAAAACATGCCCCACCACAACTCTATATATAACTAAAATTAGTTGAAACTTATCCCAGATAGAGCACACCACAATGCCTGCAGGTCGGAAACCCGAACACACCGTGCTCCTGTAAACCTTGACACACAGGCAAGAGGGGCAATATGTGGGCAGTAACGGACAGTATATGGTCAGTAACGGGCATCATTGGCAAGGCATTTGCTGGAGGAAACACTGTAAACAACTGCGTGCACAATAAAAATAATCAACATGAATGTCCAACCGTGGAATAAGATAGCGTATATTGCACTACAGGATGGAATTAAACAGGTTGAATAATACAAAGCATCTACATATGGAAAAGAATCCTATATCACTGATATCAATGTAGTTATATCCAAAGTATTATCAAATTAGAGAGAATGGTAATTAGGGTCATATAACTTATCATAAGTAAATAAAAGCATACTGAAAAAGATACAAAACAACAGTATTGAACATAAACATACTGGGTCGGATTCAGAGCTTTTAAAGACCGCATGTACGCAAACTGCGTTGCAAGAAGTAACATAGATTACGTTCCAAAATTACTGCGCATGCGCAGTAGCACTTTTCGCAGAACTCCGGCCTCAATTCCATTGCGGCCGGAGCTCTGAATCCGGCCCATTATAGCCACAGGATTCAAGAAGTGGTATTTTCCAACCACTATGAATATTCTCATAAGAAACAACTCAAGGGTAGTAATTTATGAAGTTCTGAGGGGGCCACAGTTTTCAACTTATAAATCCATTGACTCTCCCTTTGGAATAATAGACATTCATGATCGCCACCATGGGGAGGTGGGGGAACGTGGTCTACCCCCATCCATCAAATGTCAGTAAGTGTCAATCGGTTTTCCTTCCAATATCATGTTAATCGCAGACTGATGCAGTTTCAAACATTCCTTGAGTTTCCAAAATGTTTTCCTCATATAAACATAGCCACAGGTGCCCCAGATAATTAAAAATGTAATTAAATTTAATTAAAAAATTAGTCTAACAAGATGATATGATGGATGGGAAATTATTTTTTAGTCATAGGATGAACAAACACAGGTCCAATGTCCATCTGGTTGCATGTCAAACACCCAGGACACTTGTAGCAACCTGGCTTTCTTGATAAACAGGTTCTCTTGGATATATAGTAGATATAGTAGTTTACCCTTGATGTTTTTCTTACACAGTAAGTCTTTCAAATTTCTATCTCTGGTATAACTTGGTAAAAGGGATGAGCTTAGATTCCATTTCCAATGGTAGGCATGGTGGCAATCCTGAAGCCACAGGGAATCATTTTCTCCCAAAAGTATTTTGATATGTTTATCCCATGAAGGGTGATAAATTATCACCCTTATATAAAAGGGGGATAAATTATTTGCTACACTTTTTACTAAACCAACGAATAGGAACAGTGCTGGATCCAGACCTAGTTTAGTGCTTAAACTTAGTTACTCCTGGGCTAAACCATGTTGATTTCAGGGGGAGTCAAGTTAATTGTATTCTTTGCATGCAGGGATATATCTTTGAATTGCTTACTGCACACAGATACTGACCAGCTTTACTATACACTGTTATTTAGACTTGGGAGAGGAAACTTCACCTCTAAACTCTAGTACTGTTTGCAACCGATGAAATATGACTCCCCTGCAATCAACATGGTTTAGCCCAAGAGTAACTAAGTTCGAGCACTTAACTAGGTCTGGATCCAGCCCATTGTCCCATTGCCCATAGTCACCATTTATGAGCTCTTATCATTGGGCTCCCCTTTTCCTAATTAGTTCAATGATGATTCAGTAAAAGTAGAGTATCACAGACTGACTTGGGCGTGTATCTGCTCTGGGTTCCCGGGGACATGATAGTGCTAATTCAGCGAGGTAGTGGAAGCTTGGAGCCTTAATATAGGATTTGCTCAGTCAGTAGGCAAAGGGATTCAGGCTTGATGTGGCTTGACCAGGAATAGATATGAACTGGTGCAGACTTGATGTGGACTGGACCAGGACTGGAACTGGAGCAAGACTTGACGTTGACTGGACCAGGACTGGAACTGGAGCAAGACTTGACTGAACCTGGACTGGGTCAGGAGTGGAACTGGAGCAAGACTTGACTGAACCTGGACTGGGCCAGGAGTGGAACTGGAGCAAGACTTAACTTGGGCTGGACTAGGTGACTTGAACTGGAACAGGATTAGACTTGACCTGGACTGGACCAGGTGACATGAACTGAAATAGGATTAGACCTGATCTGAACTGGACAAGGTGACATGAATTGGAACAGGATTAGACTTGACCTGGGCTAGACCAGGTGACATGAACTGGAACAGGATTAGATTTGACCTGGGCTGGACCAGGTGACAAGAACTGGAACAGGATTGACAGTCTGCAGACAGCAGAGATCTTGGAGCTGGAGAAATACTCTGCAGACTGTTGAACAGTCTGCAATAGCAGAGGTCTTAAAGCTGGAACAATATACTTTTTTTATTATTATTATTATTATTATTATTATTATTATTATTATCATCGTTTATTTATAAGGCGCCTGACCTGGGCCAGGTGACAAGAACTGGAACAGGATTGACAGTCTGCAGACAGCAGAGATCTTGGAGCTGGAGAAATACTCTGCAGACTGTTGAACAGTCTGCAATAGCAGAGGTCTTAAAGCTGGAACAATATACTTTTTTTTTTTTA
>WWET01000828.1:409242-419545 GCA_011038615.1 Limnodynastes dumerilii
CAGGACATACAGCAAAGTGAAGTATTAGTAATGAGTAGTACGTGTTTACATAATGCTTGATACTGTGTCAGAAGGTCAGGTGGAAAACAGGCAGTAACATGTTAGAGTAATTGGATGAGGATCAGTGCCCTTCTTCAAATGCAGTTTGTTTTAATATATCATTATAGAGCAAATTAGAACATATTATAACTGTGAACTGCAATGAGCAACAGCTACAGGGTAGCAGAAGATAGCAGATAATGGTCAAAGTATGTAATAATCCTAGTACAATTATATAGCTATGTGAGCTTGTGGCCAATTACAGAAAGTAATGAGGGCTGAGAAAGTATTGCGCAGTCTTAAAAATAGTGATCCAAGAGCCCCAAATATAAAAATAGTTATATAATATTTAAAAGGGAAGTAGCAAGAGCTCAATACTGTCTGGTTCGCTCAGGAGAGAATTAACATGAGGTCCTCCATTTCCATCCCCCTTAGTAGAGGTAGCGGTGTCCCTGTGTAGTGATCAGTATATGCTGCCTATAAAGGATACTTATGGGGATGCTTACTTGTCAGAGCTAGGAAGTGTTCTGGAGCTCACCTTCCCTGCAGTGCAATGGTGGTAAACACGATCCACTAGCGTTATTGCAGTAGCGCTTCTCCCAAAGGTGCTGTGAGGACACTGCTGACATAAGGAGGTACAGTCTTTAGAGAGCCAGCAGGCAGGGGAGCTCTCAGCATAAGAATCCCACGGTCAAGGTCTAGCAGCACATATACAGGAAGCTCTTGTAGAAATTAGGACGGTGGGAGCCAAAGAGGAGAGCAGCTCCAAACCTTTCTCTGGGGGAGAGCTGGGGTGGACAAGCCTTTAGGGTCAGTGGGACTCCTACTGGGAAGGTTCAGTGCTTCAGGGAGTGGGACAGCACCAATAATCAAGTCACTGCCGCAGCAGGGAGGACACACACACACTGAGCAGGAAATCATGAAAATAGAGGGAGGCTATTGCTAAGCTCCTAGTATATGCAGCCGTTTACCATGCCAGTCAAACCATGCCCCAGTGGAGGTTTTTAATGAAACATGGGAATCTTATGTCAAAACATATTAAGGATTGTCTCAATTGTTATTTTGAAAACACATGGTGACCAGTAATCCTCCCATTGTTATCCCATGGACATCTGTGCCATTCTTAATCTACAAGCTTGCTGAGAGTAGTTGTATTGGATATTGTACTTGGAGGGGGGGGGGGCAGCATAGCAGCAGTATGGCATGTAAATTGTTCCATAGAAGTCGCAGTTCTTAAGTCAGTCATGGCACACTTTAAATAGAGGCTGTTTCAGCTGTCCTGTCTCATATGTAACCTATGTAATTGTTTGCTGTGGTGCACAGTTCATGAATAATTACATTTATATAACATGTATTAAATCTAGCATATTTTCTCAGTCTATGCTCTGTGTTTCGCTGTTATAGCATATACTGTCAAATTGCAATTATAGACACAAAATGGAAGTGGCTCAATCAATATATAGGTAAATGCAAACAGGTGCATAAAAGGCAGGGGTTAATCTGCTAGCCACAGAAACAAAGGAAAGAAAGAAAATGCCTCAGCAACACTGCCATAAACCAGTAACTGACTATACTGTTCTATCTGTAAAATAAAACGCAGAAATGTCTGTTACACATTTGTGCAAATATATGATAAGCCACCAACCACCCTCAAGGCTTTTCTGCATATGGTGGTCTTCACTCTAACAATGAGAGTCCCAGTGTTGGAGATATATATATAATTTTTTATTTTTTTTAAATTGAGAGCCAAACTTACCTCAGAAGACATCCCTTAAAGCCTCCAAAATAGCTGCTGTGGAACGACACCCCCTCTCAGCTATTGCTCCCAGACATGCTCCTAAACAGTACAATGTAATTGTTTGCTGTGGTGCACTGTTCATGAATAATTGCATTTATTTATCATGTCTTAGATCTAGCGTATTTTCTCAGTCTATGGTCTGTATTTTTCTTGTTATAGCATATACTGTCAAATTGCAATTATATGAATCTTCATCTCCATAAAACAATTTTTAAATAAAATATATAGGCAGTTGTGGGTTGTTGTAGGCATACCTAGGATCATGGATTTGAGATATAATTCCACGTTGCAACATTTTGCTGAGACATACCCTTATAAGTAGAGTGTCATGAACTGCGAAGGTTGGTGGGATCTGTCCTGGGTTCCCAGGCAAACAACAAACGAGCAGGGATGAAAGTAAGCTTGTTTATTGAAGGATAATCGAATGAACAGATAAGTGCAAATTAAAACAGTCTCAAGATCGGACTATGCCGGTTTGGCACAAATGAAAAGAACAGTCTTGCAAAACTGTATAGCAACAGTGGCTTAAACCAGATACAAGGTAGTCTTGACTTGAATGCAATAGGCTGGCAATACTGTATAGCAACAGTGACTTGAACCAGATACAAGGTAGACTTGACTTGAATGCAATAGGCAGGAAAACTGTATAGCAACAGTCACTTGAACCAGATGCAAGGCAGACTTGACTGCAATAGACTGGCAAAACTGTATAGCAACAGTGACTTGACTTGAACGCAATAGGCTGACAGTTCAGGATTACCAGATTACAGGAGCAGAGATCCAGGCACTGCTGGGACCAGTGGTACCATAATGCAAGGCAGGCAGTTCAGCAACCTTGAATGACCACGTTGTTCCTAGAAGACCAAGTTGATCTGGGCACAGTATGGACTGTGCACAGAGTTTAAGTAGCCCGCCCAGTGCACAGATTGGCTGGAGGAATCATGTGTGTGCAGAGGAGCAACTGAGAGGTTACTGGGAATCACCTGACAGGAGGCAAGATGGCGACGCCTGTGCACCAGAGAAGTAATGAGGCAGATGCCTAATCCCAGACACAAGCACTCATGCTAGATGGAGACTTCTGCAGGAACCTCTGGAGGGCTGGAGAGTGGCACATGATGGAGAAGCTGCTGCCAGATGACCTGTGACAGGGTAAGTACAGCGGTGTTTGCTGCTAATCGTGACAGTGAGGTATCACTCAGGATTGTATTTGCTTCCATGATGTATTTTTCTCTATCGAGTATCACTGATTTTATAATTTTCTTTTTGTTTAACTTTAGTTCTGTTAAAGCCTTTCTTTCCTTAAAGAAAAGCTTTTTTTAATATAGGTGTTTAAAATCAGAGTTTATTTATAATATTTTTTGCGATTTCATGTTCTCAATTGAATTATTATTTTTTTTTTGTGATTTGAAAAATAAATTTTGTTGTCAGTCTTTTTAGGAATTTGTGTAAATCCAGGTAATTGTCAAATTTGTTCAATTACATACTTGGAGCAAATTTTAGCACCTTAGAAAGTACTTCACATTGAGATTGTGTAAAGACTGGATGACCGAGGTTAAAGATTCTCTTATTTTCTTATTTTGGTTCACGTGGTTCATAAATTTTCTCCTGTGTTTGGCTTTGTTGCTTGTCTTTTTTCATGATTTCCTTCTCTGTCTGTGGAGCTTACAGGGGTTCCATTTATAGTAAGGATAAATCCCACCATTGCATATTTCTGTGGTTAGTTTTTCTTAGAGTAGGAATTGGTCAAGAAGCTTTCCCTGTTCACAACAGATTTTTTAGAGAATATTTCTTCTGATCTGGTTTTCCTACATTGCCGTGATGAGTGCATGTTGAAGGAAGGTAGTAGTAGATTCCAGATAAACGGGGATAAAAACTGCTTCAAGTCATAGTAGAAGTATAGTACAAAAAATGACAATCTTGTGTATCCTGTCATTGGGAATTGGTGCAAGTGCAGTTGCTTTTTTTTCCAGTAGTAAGGGGACTTACCATCCCTTCTGTAAGTAGAATAAGAGAAATCAAAGGAATATGCTGGACACTTCTTTATTTAAAAAGAAAAAACTTTTATTTTAGTGCAATGGTATATAAAATCTTTCAAATATATGCAAAAGCAATATTATACTAGTACTAGCCAGGAGACAAAATCACTAAACTGGTGCCACTATCTTAATTTCGTGTCCATAGGGCGACCTTAAGTTTTCTATGCGGATCTGTGTCCGTATGCACACAGATTCGCAATGAACTCATAAACGCACCCCATTACAGAGGCTAATGTACAGAATTTGATCTTATGTTTGGATCCAGTTCTCAATCATGTGTGAATTTTAATAATTAGCTATTTGGTAGTAAAAATTCTGAAATAAACTAGTTGTCTATCCACAGTGCACTGAGAGCTGGGATGCACTAGTGCACATTTATATAACCCTGATTTAATGAAATTACAGGGATGACCTGTTACCTTCCAAAGACTACACATTTACCAGCCCTGCAATAGTTTAAAATCAGTTCATAGAAAACAAAGAATTATTATTTAACATAATTTTGTATTTTCTCCATTAAACCAGCATGTCTTATTGTTGTTGTTTATATGCTTGAACCTTGTTATCAAATGGTAAATCTGGCAAATAAACTGAATACTAGCATCAGGTTTATTCAGTATTTAGCACAAATCCTATAAATCCTTTACATTGATTTGCAAATGAATGGTAATTAAATTATATTCCTTGGAATATGCCAGGCACTCAAATTTTTTGCATATAAAATTGAAAATCTTGTAGTTTTCCTGCATTCCTCTTGGTATTGTTAGAATTATATCATGTGTTATCCACAGTACTAAGTATTTAATATTATTCGTCATAGTGCAACTATACCCTCAGTCATTTTGGTGATATTCTGAGTCCTTGACAAATTTTCCTATCTTCTCAAAATAATAAAATTTATTTGATGTTGCAGTAAAACATTTAGCCTGCTGCATTTTGTCTATTTTATAGTCAGACAATTCAATTGTTTAAGCTTCTACCTAGATGCTTCCTGAATTAAAGGGCTTATGTTGTGCGACTAAGCATATGCTTTTTATTTCCATCCTTCTAGTGGCTTTGTTAAACCACTTACATGTGCTTTCCATTTTTGTCTCATTACCTTCTTTTATGTAACTCCACAGTACAGGGAAAACTGACTATTGCTTTTTAAATAAATTAATCCTTTCCAGTCTTTCATGCATATGAATCTATTTTTTCTTAGGTGTATACTCTTAGGAGTAATCTAGAGTTAGTACTAAATGAGTGAATGTGCACCTTGGCAATAACATGTTGAACTGCAGGGGGAGGAGTTAGGAGATTATGGGCCGTATTCAGAGATCCGTTTCCTTGAAGGAACGCAATTATACACACGGCTGGTGCAGGCCAAACCCCCTCTCACCCATGACACTCCCCTCTCTCGGCCATGCTGTCGGTGACTTCCGCCTCCATAGACCACTTTTAACTTTTTGTGAGCAGTTGCGTGCGTATGTGTCTTCCGTACATGCGATTCATGTTAGTCACGCCCATATTCCTTCATTTAAAGCCTTCCCCGACCATTTTTATTTTCACGTGCGTATTTTTCCGTCGCAAATCCGATCCGAACGTATGTATCCAAGTCCGATTCACAAGTCCGTCTGTGAGGCACTTATGCGCGTATAGTCTACGTAAAGTACATACAAAAAGTTACTATGCATGCGCAGTTGAAACGTACCTAAAAATACCTGTGAAAACGGTTCTCTTAACACGGCCTTATGTTCTCTAGCTCAACTCTAAATTACAGTTCAATGCAAGAAAAAGCCAAGCACATCAAAAATAATACATATATTTAAACTAGAACAACAATGACCACAGTCTGATTAATTGTTCACTCAATCGAGTCCTGAGCGCTAGCAACTAGTTAGGCTCTGCCTAGGAGCCTGAAAAAGGAAACAATGTAGAATAGTACTAGTCAGCGCTAATCAGACAAATTAATCAAAACACATTAATAAAAATTAAAAATAATTTAATAAACACCTAAATATAATAAAATAACATATATCAATTAAACAATAAATTTATCATCTAGCAGAGGCTAAAAAATTGTGCACATAAATCCTTTGTTGGAAAAAGTCTCAGTCAATTATAGAGAACTTTAAAAAAAATTAAAGTATTATGGACTATTTTTTCTGGTTCATATATTTTTACTGTATCTCAAGATATACTAACCAGGACTTTTGATTAATTTGCTTTAGTCTTTGCACACAATGGACCTGATTCACACTTAAGAACACAATAGGTTCCTAAATATACGCAACTAATGGCAATGAAACTCCCTCGGCACGCCCCCGGTTTTCAGGTTCTTATGTGACTTACGAGTGCCATACGGCTCCCTTAACTGTAGGTTCGCATTTGAATGCGTAGGGCGTCTATTTAGGAACGCATTCAATGCGTAGGGATAGTACTTAGGAACTTAACTGCATAACCGCGCCTTTATTTGCTCATTTAAATGCCTCCCTCCACCCAAATCTGCGTATCTGCCTAGGTACTTATTCATGGAACACTCATTCTTGCGTATGTTACTAAGAACCTACAGATTTTAAGTTCGTAGCGTAAAAGCACAGAATTTGCAAACTTAAGTACTACGCAAATAGTGTATAAAAGTTACTATGCATGCGCATTGCATCCGTTCTTAAATCGGAAGTGTGAACCAGGTTCAATGTTACATTCTACTGGATGCAATATACATTTTTTGAAAAGTTCTCTCTAAATGACTGAGACTTTTTCCAACAAAGGATTTATGTGCACAATTTTTTATTCTCTGCTAGATGATGAATTTATTGTTTAATTGATATGTCATTTTATTATATTCAGGTGTTTATTAAATTATTTTTAATTTTTATTAATGTGTTTTAATTAATTTATCCGGTTAGCGCTGATTCTACATATATTTAAACTACCTGAGCAAAATGTGCAACAATGTTTTTTGTATTTGCAAACATCATAAAAATATATTTAGAAGTGTTCAGTATACTATAGGGTAATGCAATGTGTTAGGTTTAAAAGACCTGTGTTTTAACTGTGGTTATTGAATAACAACTTCCTCCATAGGTTAGCTACAAAAGCTAAACTGGTGAAGGATTCTAGAAGAAGCAAGCAGAAACCTGACAGCTGATCCATATGCAGCTGCAAAAAAAAAAAAAATATCATTAATATATAACAGAGCACCCCTTTAACGGTCTGGAGTCAGGATTAGATACCAGTGTATAGAAAGAAGGCAGGTTTATATGGGTGTGTTGAATAGTCAAAGACAGCCAGGTTGGTAACAGCAAGGCAGAATTGTAGAACCAAAGGATGAGGAAAATGTGATGTCAGGAACAAGCAGCATTGATACAGAAATTGTCAATAAGCATTGCAATCACACATCAACCAAACAACACAACTAGATTTATAATAATCTGGGAGGAAATGAGAAATCTGGGTTTAAAAAGGCAAAGGGGGTAAGATCTGGCAGTAGCACAGACTAGACAGAGCCTTAGGACAGAGGAACTGTCCAGCAGTCAAAATAGCTCATTCAGTGGAGGACAAACCTCCAGGTGTAGATGCCCTTGATTTGAATCCTGAAAACACCATTTCACTAGAACTTAGTACATGTATATGATTACAGTTGGATCAGCCATTTCAAAATAGTATTTTTTTTTATCTCACTCCTGTTTTGCATGTGAAAGTATACCTAAAAAGGTGTAAACTGCAAATCAGGTCTGACCTAATTATAGGCCAGCCTTATAGTCTCCACTAAGTATTAGATTTTACTTACTGTTACATTTCTCAGCATGCAATTGTAAACTCACTTTTGATCAATGGCACAGCTGGAATAATGAGAAATGAACTGTTAGATAAATTGTGTCTGGTCTTGTAGTCATGGCAAAATGGCAAGTCATCAATTAAAATACTGTCATGACAAAATATGGTTAACCTCATATTACTATGACATTATTAGGTCTTTTGAGCCTAAACTGTATACCTCTTTTATCTACTGTTCTTCTCATGCCCACACATACATATATTTTCAATGCTACCATTATGTCTAATAGTTAGGATAAAATGTTTTTGTGGGGGCATGTCACAAATGCTAAGATCAATTGGGGCTAGTAAAGGATGGTACACCTGCTAACTAGGGTGCAGAGAATAACTGTCCTGGTATTTCCCTGAGCTTAAGATGGTAAGGATGGATTTGGGTGCATAGTTACTGCAGCTCGCGGTCAGCGCCGAATTACGTAACAGGCAGAGTAGGTAGCAGCCTATTTGCCCTGTGCTTTACAGGAGCCTCTCGACAAAGCTTTCTTAAATTGTTTTCCAAAGATAGAAAAAAAATCAACTTAAAGAAATACTACACAATACTATATTAATATAATGTAGCCATTAACAACTTAAATTACATAAACCATCTCTTGTCTTAAAAGCTCATTTTCTGTCAGTTGTCAGTTTGTAAAAAAAAATGTTGGTACAACCTATGTATGTGTAATGTACAGTAGTGATGCTCATCTTCATCTAGTGGCTGATGTGCATACTGCTTAGTTCAAAGTTATCCCATTAGGACATGTGCAAGGGGGACCCAGAGATTTTGACTGTCTAGGAGGCTCTACAGTGTGTGTTGAGAAAGAAAGCAGAGCAGTAGTGAAAATCTTCAGGTTCAATGAGATTAACAGAATATGCTAAATTCCTTGGGGAAGCCTGGAAACTTGCAATTTATTTGTAACAGAATCCACATAAAAGTTTGAAACTCACAGAAGCCAAGATATCCACAGGAAATTCAAAGAACTATTATGAACAAAAAGCAAAAAGCAAGAAGGAAGCTTATGCTCTGGCAGTAAAAGGCTGCAAGTGCCAAGTTTAAATAGCTCAGCACGGATTAGACTCAGTTGAAAGTCTGCAGGAGAGCTTAAAGCTTATTGCTGTTGTTAGGCAATCACCACATAGAATAGCTAGCAGCAACAGAAATAGGAACAGGTCATTTTTACCATGTCTGTGGATTCTATGCAGAAGTATAGAACAGCTTTTTGATTATACAAATTTGAATTGCTATTATAATCAGCACCAGTACATAACAATTAACTATTTTAGCAGAATTAGCTCGTTTTTATGTTTGTTTACTTAAGGTGTTTGTTGAAAATATGTCAGTATGGTAGAGTGGATTTGGCTGCATTACATATAAAGGTACATTATTTTTATTCAATTTATGTCCTTGCCAGGGATAGTAAATGTTAAGTTTTATATAAACTTCCATTATTGTATTAGATTAAATTAGGGAAATAGAAAGTTAATTTTCAATGTTTTGTTTCAATTTATATAAAGTTTTTGTAATACTCATTAAATTTCCATAAATGTGTTTACTAGATGTTATGTAACATATTATAATTCAATGCAATCATACAACACCAAATGAATAAGATGAACTTTTAATGTTTAAGCCCAACAAAATGACTTCTATCTTGAGAACTCCCTAACCATGAATATAGTTGCATATTAAAATGTCTACTAACATCTAATACATCAAAACGACAAGAATAAACAACCATGTCAGACATTCATAAAGTGTACTGGCTCTATTTATTATATTTTATTTATTAACAGGTTTTATATAGCACTATTAGATTATGTAGCGCTCTACAGATAATATTTAAATTTCACATCAATCCCTGCCCCATTGGAGCAACATACTAATAACCCTAACACATACACACACACACACATGGGTTCGTTTATTCAGTAGCCAATTAACCTACCAGCATGTTTTTGGAGTGTGGGTGGAAACCGGAAAAACCTGTAAAAGTGTTTTTGACTGAAGCCAATGCACTAACATTAGATATAAAAATATTATGTAGATTTAAATACCAATTTATTGTGTAATTTTAGTAAAGGACTTAAGGGGGTTTCAGAGAATATCTAGGCGTATGACATGCGAATGTGAATAGTAAAACCAATTAAGACTGTGAAACAAAGACTTTTAAATGTAGATGCACTCCCAAATTTGAGCAGCAATGGAAGAGTTAATTCTAAGAACAGATGTTACTGCTTCACACAGATTTACAGACGTCCAGCCCAGAAAAGATCCTCAGACCAATGAAGCATCAGGATCTTGTTAGTCATTAATAAGTCCACCTATCTGTGTAAAAGACTACAAAAGACACTGATGACCTGGTTTCAAGCCAGGAATTTCATATATTCCTTTTTTTGATGTGAAAATTTTATTGGAGCCACTACTGAGATACTTCCAATCCAGCGCTTGTGAAGATCTTGGAGGCTGCTGGTTTTGTGTTTTGTGAAAGAAGTAAGCTGTAATATGCTTTTCCTTTACAAAATTTACATGTAGTTTGTGTTTTATTTCCATATAAATCTGCATTGCAGATATAAGAACTTAGTGAGTTTGTGTGTTGCACAAACCAAAGTGTTGCATATGTCTGTCAGCCATTTT
>WWET01000828.1:419762-430310 GCA_011038615.1 Limnodynastes dumerilii
TATATATATATCCATTGTTGGTGTACAGGCAATTAAATTATTAAATTATTTGCCTGATTCAAGGAAGCTGCTATTGATAAACTGCTTTAAAAAAAATGTGTGTGTAATAATAAGAGTTGAGATAATAAGTGGATACCTAATTCATTTGATCGTCACAGATAAAAAGATAACAAGTATCTAAGCCAGATGTGCTTGAGGAGACATTCCATAAAAATGATGGACTGATGGACTCATTCATAGTTTAAAATACAAGACTTAAGACTACATGGGTTAAGTTCTTAGAGAAAATAGAGCAGGATTTACGTAGTGTGTAATTATGAAAATAACATTAGGAACATTAGGAAGTTAAAAAAAAAATGTTTTACAGTAACTTAAATCTGATGTAGGTGATTCTGAAACAATCCGTTTAAAATGACAAAGCAGGGAGGATCCCCTCCACGGACCAGATTCAGAATTAAGAACGTCTGGTAACTTACGCACGCAAAATGCGTAAGTGGAGTGATTTCTATTCAGAGCGCATGCGCAGACCATGGAGATATGAAGCGCAATTGGAAAGTAATTTCCGCACGCAAAAAAATCCGTACGAACATAAAAGATCGGACGGATTATTAATTAGTAGGCGTCAATCGGAATGCAAATAGCAAAAGATAGGCGTGGTAATGCAGAAAACGTGCGGTTATATATGAGAACGTTTAACTTCCGTCACATATACGCACGCTAATGATAAGGTTGCTTTCACAACACGGAAGTGTTCAGAAATGTATTCATTTTGCAAAACGTACTTATTTTGTATGAACGTACGGATCTATTACGAACGCATGGAAAACACTCTTAATTGTGAATCCGGTCCCACATTCCTAAGCTTGGAATAGCAGTAAAATAGCTGGAGAATTATTCCAGTACAAAAATAGTGACTTGCAATAACTTTCTGACCAATAATTAAATAGCGCTTGCAATAATAGTTATAAAACTATTTGTAAAAGTTTTTTTGTATTGCTGAAATGTTTATGAATAACAATTTGTTGCTTGTTTATCATGTTTATAATCAGAATAATAATTACTACTAATAACCTTTTTCATTTAAACAAAAGACTAATTAGTCTGCAGAAAAGTAAGTATTCAAAGTGTTTAACTGAAAGGAACAAGAAAAAAAATGTCATTTTGCAAACTCTAAGGTTTTGCAAATGCTGATATATGTGGTGAAGGTGGTGGTGATTTTAATGCAAACATATATGCTTTACTCATGTCAGTACTGACATGGAAATGGTGATTGATGGTAGTTTTATTTGGCAGCTACCCTGAGGGTGTCTTTTATATACATTCATAAATTCATGCAATTGGGAATAATATATTTGGTATTCATAATATTTAATATATTCATAAAAATTAAAAGTAACAATTGTTGTGCACTTAACAATGGCACTTGCTTGGGGATATTTTTTATTTTGTATTGTTTTTCCAATCCACGGTATATACTTAGGTGTTGACATGGTTTCTAGATGGATAAGAAGCATATCTAGTTTAAAGTTGCACTGCAGTATTTATAAAGGAGAGATTAGTAAAATAATTTGGGTGTAGATATGGTGTGCCACATATAATTGAAAGTAACAGAGATATAAAGTTAATCGAGCAAGTTTTTCAGACTTAATTATTGGCGTAGAACCAGACTTGCTGCATGTGTAAATTTGACTGTATGTACTGAGCATTCACATGGCAGATGTTACGCATCGTAACTCTGGTCGTACGTAACTTGTTTATAACTACATGCAAACGGGCATGTCATCCCCACACAAGCAGATAATATACGCATTGTAGGCGGAGGGAGGCATTTAAATTGTACAGTGTGGGCTGCGTTAGGCAGGTACATACGACGAGGCGATACGTATGACCGCCGATACGCAAGGAAAAGGTAGGGTTTCGAACTCGTAAATCATCTAAATTATGTGCATTCGAGGAGAGTGCCCTGGGGAGTGCATTATACTTACGATTCTGTAACTACGCTACGGGTTAGTACTTATAGGGAACAGAAGTCTGGATCTGGCCCATTATGATTAAGAGTAAATTATTTACCCATATAGATCACAAGTAAGTGATAATGTTGAAATATTTAATGCTATAATTAAAGAATAACCTGAGTAGAGTGATGAATTACACAGAAAAATATTTTGCCAGAGGATTTTTCCTCTCTAGTTCTATATGACTACAGAATCGTTCCCAGAATTAGAATTTTTCACCATATGAGATTTTGTTCACAAACAGCGAAAGACTATTATTAATCCACAAGAAGAATAAAAAAATGCATACAAGATGTAACTATTAAGTATCTGGCTGAGATGAGTAAGCAGTTATAAAAGCAAGAAGAGACTTTTAAACTGATAGCACAGATGCCTATTGAGAACTGTCATGATATGAAGTCAGAAGAAGGTGTTATGGTGAGAAACTTTTTATGCTCTAGTTGTTTGACAAATAATTAGTAAGGACCATACCAAGTGTTGTTAACCACAATTATAGAATTGAATATTGCAGCAGTGGTCAATGTTGAAATATAGAAGTGGCAGTATGGACATTTAGAAGTAGCAGCATAAAAATATAGAAATAATAGAAGTGAATGGAGATTTATAGCTTTTTAATTAAAACTGTGGGCGAAGTGATGGTATGGCATATCCCCTTATACTCCCTCACTTAGAGCCCTGTATTGCAGAGAAAGACATGGATCCCACTGGCGCACCCAGGGGGAGTTTCTGGTTGACCAGAACCTCCAACCCCACATTAAACATTAAAGAAGCTAAAAGACCCCAGAAATGGAAAATTCAAAAGGGAACATGGGGATACATGAAAGGGGTGTGGCATTGCGGTCATGTGGGGCAGAGTGACATAGAGAAAGATGGTAATGGACTGTGCAGCAATAGGGAAGAAGTTGGAGAATGATGAATGGGTTACAACAAATTCAACAGTGCTTATGCACTGACACAGGCTTTGGTCCATTGTGTAACGTGCTCTACTATTGCTATTAGATGTATACATTCAAAATAAAACTACTATTTTAATGTGTGAAAGAAGTAACTTATATATTACCTAAAAAATATATCAAAAAGGGACTTGTTACAGCCAATAATCAATATAATTGCTTAGGGTAGAATTTTTATTATTTTCAAATCTACATGATAAATAACCTGCTTTCACAGAGAATGTTAATGGGTGTCTTACATGTCTTGGCAGTCAGATAGTGTGACCATGGGCTGGATCCAGACTTAAGTAAAGGCTTGAAATTAGTTAGGGCTAAACCATGTTGATTGCAGGGGGAGTCAAGTTAATTGTATTCTTTGCATGCAGGGATATATCTTTGAATTGATTACTGCACACAGATGACCAGCTTTAATATCACACTGTTATTTAGACTTGGGATAGGAAACATCACCTCTCAACTCTAATACTGTTTGCAACAGATGAAATATGACTCCCCCTGCAATCAACATGGTTGAGCCCATGAGTAACTCATTTCAAACACTTACTTAAGTCTGGATACAGCCCCATATTATCAGTATTGTCATTTTACTTTTTTTTTTAAGTGTCATCATTTTAAGTAGCTCTTTACAAATGTAAGCAGTTTATGTTTTTATAAATTACTATTTATATTTTTGCTCTATGGAGCATGACAATGGGGGTGAATATTATTTATCCTGTTTTTAGGCTCCAAAATGTTGTGAGGTATGCTAATATACTCCACATGTATTACACACATTGGAAACCCCCCTTTCAAAATCCAGCATATGCCACTAGATCCACACATATCATTGCAAAAAGGTAGTTGACCCGACAATGAACTGAAAATATGAGTCTAATAAAGATGTTGAGCAAGATATAACAAATTTGTTTCAGGACTCTGACAATGATGTGGTTTGGGAAGACGAATCTGACCAAAGAAAAATGAAAAGAATAATATCCATATTACCGTTCCTGTACCATCACTTTAGATATGACTTGTTCTTTGATTCTTATATCTTATATTTAAACATTCTTTTTTAGCACTAAGGATAATAGAAAAATCTGACCGCAATTCTGAAGAAATCAAGGGGAATGTAGTAGTAGGAAAAATTGTCTTTATCATTAATTCTACTCACAGTTAGTGACACAGGGCCGTATTCACAGATCCGTTAGTCCTAGGTGCGCAATTATATGCACGTACGTTTCAAGCCAACACCCATGACACTCGCCTCATACGAACGGATGACTTTTGCCACCGAAGAGCACGCTTATCTTTACGTTTGCATTTACGTGCAAATAATACTTACGTATGTGCGTATGTAGCTAACTGTGCCCTCAAATGGTCATTTAAATGCCACCTCCCACCCACTTTAACGTAACTTTGTCCATACTTATTTCAACACGCTCCTCCATACGTATGTCCCTTAGTGCGATTCACAAGTACATGCCTAATGGACTTCCATGCGTAAATACAACATAATGTTATGAGGGAAAAGGTAAAAGAGGGGAGGGGAAGGACCACACAAGGGTGAGTACAGCCAGAGGGAAGACAACTATTAACATATAACGATGTCAGTTGTTACACGGGGTTCAAAAAATACAAATGTTTCAAGAAAAGACAAAAAAACTATTACCATATAGCAATAGTTAGATGTACAAAGAAAACCCCTTTGGTGCATACTAATAATTTTACCATCATTTTACACATCATTTTACCAATTGCAACTCAGCAAATGTGGTGTATTGTTTGTCTTGTACCTGTGGCCTACTTTATGTGGGCAAGACCATTCGCCCCTTCAAGCAGCGATTGCCTGAACATTTGAGGAGCATCTTTAACAGTAAATCAGACCATGACAAATGCAAATCACTTACGCCAATTGCACAGCATTATCATAAACATCACAAGGGATTGGAACCCTGTGTGTTACAACAGCTAAAAGGAGACCTTAGAGGGGGTGATCTAAATTTACGCCTCTTACAAAGGGAGTTTTATTTGATTTTTATGTTAGATTGTGTGTCCCCCAAGGGTTTGAATGAAAATAGTAATTTCACTCCCTTTTTGTAAATTGTGGGCTCAACAAACAAATCTTCCTCCTTTTTTGTATTTTTCTATATTTTCTTGTATTTCCCCCCCCTTTTCCCCTTTTTTACCTTAGTATAATAATTTTTTTTTTGCCACGTTGGTATTTTGATATTTGAACGTCATGTGCTCCAAGTACTTAAATATTCATGGCTCCCGTTTACTAGTTCAAAAAATTTTAAAATTTAAAACTGAAAATTAATCATGTTTTTTTGCCACTTTATATTTAATGTGGTATTTGTGCCATCTGTTAAAAGGTTATGTGTAATGGGATAATTGTAAATTTTACATAGTACTTAGTCTCCATTTTCCAGTTTATTTAAATGCCATCTTCATTACTTGACTACTGGGCATGACATTGGCAATACTCATTTATATATATTGGATTATCATTGATACATGCAAGTAATTTCATCTTATTTCCCTGATTTAATTTGTTTGGGCTATTTCGATTTTTGGAGATTCCTCTATACTCCTGATATAACAAACTTGACATCTTTTGAGAGAAGTTCCTTAATGCCAAACCTTGAAAGCATAATGTAGTATGTACTTACTCCTTTAATTTTGCAGATTGTGTATCTGTATTTTTGAATGGGTCTGATTAATAATAATAATATAAATAATAATAATAATAATAATAATAATAATAACACACAGAATCACAATCACAGAATCACAGAATCACAGACTCACAGACTCACAGACTCACAGACTCACAGACTCACAGACTCACAGACTCACAGACTCACAGACTCACAGACTCACAGACTCACAGACTCACAGACTCACAGACTCACAGACTCACAGACTCACAGACTCACAGACTCACAGACTCACAGACTCACAGACTCACAGACTCACAGACTCACAGACTCACAGACTCACAGACTCACAGACTCACAGACTCACAGACTCACAGACTCACAGACTCACAGACTCACAGACTCACAGACTCACAGACTCACAGACTCACAGACTCACAGACTCACAGACTCACAGACTCACAGACTCACAGACTCACAGACTCACAGACTCACAGACTCACAGACTCACAGACTCACAGACTCACAGACTCACAGACTCACAGACTCACAGACTCACAGACTCACAGACTCACAGACTCACAGACTCACAGACTCACAGACTCACAGACTCACAGACTCACAGACTCACAGACTCACAGACTCACAGACTCACAGACTCACAGACTCACAGACTCACAGACTCACAGACTCACAGACTCACAGACTCACAGACTCACAGACTCACAGACTCACAGACTCACAGACTCACAGACTCACAGACTCACAGACTCACATCACATTGGTTACTTTGCCAAAAGTTAAGGCAGGGTTTGGAAAGTGTATATCTTGGTCAAAATACGTACATTCAAGGGGTGTGCCAAGGGGAGTGTATAGAAGGTACGCATGCGTAAATACGCTACGTGAGGAAACGTATTGCAAACGTAGTTCTGGATCTACCCCAATATTTTTAATTGTGATTATACCAGTAGTGGCTATTCATGTTCTTTCCTAAGTGTCAGTAAGCCCCTTTTGGAAACCATACTCTGATAGCACAGTGGACTAAATATCTACCTTAGATGGGGGAGTCTGTGAGTTCTAGCCCTCAAGGGGCTCAAATGTGAATTTTTGATAATAAATCAATTTTATATTATGTTTGTCCGTTTTATTATTAATGTTGTTTTTTTTTTAAATTAATGATTAAGTTTTTCAGACCACATAACCCTTTTCTCTGGGGTGACTCATTTCTCCCCCATATAATAATCTATTGATTTGCCCCTGTAATGTATTTATCTGGTTTCACAATTGTACATGAGATTTAAGCTGTTTATGGTATGAACATCTGTGTACCCTATTTGCCTTATTCATATATGTTCAAGGTATACTGCCTTATAGGGACTTATCCGTTCTTTTTTAGCTTTGTTACTTACCAGATTTTTCGTTTTAGACTCCATATTATGGGGCAACAAATCATATAACCAACAAAAATCAGGAACGCCTTAAATAACTCACCTGGTTGGGGGAACAATCACCAGCATCCTTTGAGAAAGCCGGACGCACAGCGAAACGTGCGTCAGCACCTGTTCACAGCCTGCAGACCTCTATTAAAGCAAAGCCTTGCTTTAATGGTTGTATACGCTATGTGCTTGCATTATTGCCGCTGATCTCGTTATTGAGAGTCTTTTTGTTCTCCAGTAACCTATTACTCTTGGTTGTATTTTGCTGATTGCTTTGTACTTATATATTTAATCTGTGCCACACTGTTTGTTACTACTAGTTTAGTTAGGAGAGGGATGGGCGAAGTATAGCCGTGAGGCTATTAGTTCTCCTCCCTAGGGATAGCTTCTTGTGTCATGATTTATGAGATTAGATTAGCAACAGTGTTGGCTTTATTTACTCTCATGTTGTGCATTTACATAGGAGTAGTTTGTTGTTAAATATACGCCTTGAGCCTTATCACCAATTTAGGACTTTATTACCTAATTTATAGACACCACGTGCTAGGTGTTTATTCCCCACATGCTTGTATTTTAATAATTTTCTATTAAAGATATGTTTTAATTTGTACATGGGGTTTCTGTTTCTCTGATATTAATCAGTGTGCACCAAAGGGGTTTTCTTTGTACATCTAACTATTGCTATATGGTAATAGTTTTTTTTGTCTTTTCTTGAAACATTTGTAAATTCAACATAAATAGCTTAAATAAAATTACTACGAATGCACAGTTACCCCAATCCTAAAAGTACGCATGGAACTCCATGCAAAAATGGATCTGTGAATACGGCCCACATATAGTAATGTCATATAATAGTAGAGTTAAAAGATCAGTAAATGGAGATGAATATAAGGATTGTGGTGAGAAACTGGTAACTGAAATGTATATCTGTAAAGATTGTGATAATCCCTCTAAAGATGGATGTGTATAATGGTGTAAGAGTAAAAGTAAAACTTTTTTTAATTTATAAAAATATGTATCATAGTATGATAGGACAGATAATTAAAGAAATTAATTATTGAACATGGTCACATTCAGCACAAGAGTATGAAATTATTGCATTATTACCAGTTTCTAAAATGTGTTAGAACTATGAAATTTACAAGGATGTCATATACATTGTAAATACTAAAATACAATATTTTTCTTGAAATCTTTACACTGGAGTTTAACAGAAATTTATTATGTATATAGTTAATTGGTAATTAGGAGTTACGATGTTTGAATGAGAAGTAACAATTCTCAATAACAATGGATAATTAATGTATAACTAATAATGGAAAATTATTACTACGTATAGTATTTCAAATACATAAGTAACAAACAGATACTTATAAAGAGTAAAGTAGTGACAAATGTGTTGGTAATTTAACAACCTTTCATTATTAAAAAAAAAAATGTTATATGTATGGAAAGAGAACATACAATGGTTAGTGTCTAGTTAATAAGGAATATGTTATATAGGGAAAGTTATTCTATAAGTTGATATATTTGTACATGGTTTAAAGAAGGTAATTTGATATCATTAACTATTCAAAGGTTAAATTTATACATAAGAAATGCAGAAATAATAAATGTAAAATATCATAGCTCATTAATGACTCATTAAATATTCAAATAATGGGATTAGACAATATAAATTGGATTTAGAGAATATATAATGTCTGAGGAAAATTTAATGGGCAAAACTAGAGTTAATGATAAAATATTCAAGTATATCGTAAAATGAGATTTTAATATGAACTCAGATAATAATATTGCTCTAATTGTGGGAACTTTAATACTACAGTTAAATATGGTGTATAATTTTGTGCATATATCACAAATGACACAATTACTCTAGAATTGACAATAATCATTGGTATCATCACATGAATGATATTGATATTGTTTGTTTAGTCAAACAAAATATAGATCATATTTGAATGAACTGTACAATGTCTTTAGCTTTTAATATTAATTCTTTTTTTTTCTTTTATTATGTTACCCTTTTAAGTTGCAGCTTGATGTGCAGTAGTATGCAGGAACTGCACACAGATTTATTGTCTTTTATCTCTCGTCAGAAGGTATAAATAGGGGCTCATAAATGACAGGAGTCATTAGCTGGAGAGACACTGAAAGGATCACCTTGCGTGCCCCAGCAAGAAGTACATGAAAATCCGGAGTGCAGAACGTCGCCAGGCAGCACTGATAACATCTAAACTGTGAGTAAAATCAATATATATTATATTTTGATTATTGTGTTTAACACAGTAAAATTATTTTACAAATATATTTACATATTTTTTTACTATTTAAAATGTTTTTGTTTTTTTTAAGGAAAAGTGATTGTCGCTTTACTTCAAAGCAACATTCACAGCAGGTGCATTTTAATGGCACTTTTTTTTAGGCAATATTGCTGCAATTTTACTAAACGATACTTAGAAAATCAGGCAATTTATTTATTTGTCATATTCAAAATCACGATTATATTCAAAACGCCGATTTTAAAAATCGAGGAGATTTTGGCCTTAGTAAATCCACAGATTTACAAATTGCTGAAAAAAAATCGCCAAAAATAGTGATTTTTACAAATTCGCCTTAAGTAAATGTTCTCTTTAGTGATTGGTGGATATGAAAATGCATAATGGAATTGATGTCAGACCCAAACTACAAATCATTATTGAGAATAATTATATTCCCTGCAAAACACTGTTCATAAACTAATTAACTGTGCTTACTCCAGTTCATAATTTTATGCATGAATGTTGTAAGATAAGATATNATATATATTATGTGTCAGAAACACTGAATAACAATATAGTGTTAAACCTTCCAACACTACTACGATAGAATATGCTATTGTCTAACTTTGGCAACATGATGCTCTGATACAAAGACCTATTTGGTTTTCAATTTGGTGTTCAATCGCTCTGATGAAACTGCAAATAGACAAAGAAACGTGTCAATGTATTAACCCCATATGACTGACTACTGTTAGCAAAAATTAAGTTTAACTGTGCCTCCCATCTACATTAAGGAATAGGAGCTACCTTTACCACACAGAATGCATGGAACTGAATTCTTCTATAGTGGCCAGTGGGTGCCAGCAATTGGAGTTTCTGTAGCCTGGAGATGACTGACTGAAAACCCTGTCAGAGCAGTTTACCAGCATTGTTGAGCAGTATACCAGCATTGTTGAGCAGTATACCAGCATTGTTGAGGACTGGGCCAACACAATTGCAGTGGGAAGCCCTGAGCCACTGGAGGACAGGTGGAACATCAGGAGCATAAAGAGGTACAATACTACCAGCTTCCTTGGGAATGCACAACTACTGGAACTATTTAATGATAAGTAACAGCATGCAGCCTGCTAGTATGAATTAAGAGATGAAAGTGTGAATTATTTGAGGCATTTGAACTATTGCATTCAGTGTCTCCCCTTGGCACAAGGAAGACTTGTGACAGTTCCTTATAAACAACTCAT
>WWET01000828.1:445484-456072 GCA_011038615.1 Limnodynastes dumerilii
CTATACATGTTTAGTTCCTCTAGCCTTTCTTGGTATGATTTGTTACAAAGGCCATGGACCATTTTAGTTGCTCTTCTTTGCACAGTCTCTAATGTATTTATGTCTTTCTGGAGATATGGCCTCCAGAACTGAACGCAGTATTCTACAATGTAGAAAATAATTAAACAAACGAAAAAAAACATTGAATGAGAAGGTGTGATATATAAACACAACCAGTAAAAATCTGTTATCTGAAATGCTAAAATACTATGTCTGTTTCTATATATCATTCAAATGAAGATAGTTGACACTAAAAATAAATTGTATCTAAGATATACTTTGGATCACATTTTCTTTCAAACGTAGCACTTCTGACAATGGCAATCTGGCAATAGTTTGTCAGTATTGTAGAATTCTATTTGCCTTGACATCTCTGCTCCATTGTTCTGCTTAAATATTTTCCCATATCCTCACTTATACCTCATGCTGCAGTCAATCTCTAGACAAGTTAGCAGTAGTTTCTTACAAATTAAGTTACGAATAAAGATTATGGCAGTGGCGGGTAGGTTATTTTAATTTACATTAAAGTCTAGTTTTTCTCCTTGGTTTCCTTTGATTTGATTCCTTTGATTTCCTTTGATTTCATAAGCTTCATAATTTTACAAATTAATGATGGAACAATGTCAGAAAAAAAATGGTAAAGATAGATAAAAATCACTAATCTGTCAGTAAATCACTTTCACCTGCCAAGTGAAATAGATAAAGCCTTAAAACATTTCTGGTGGCCTGTATGCTGATTTAATGTAAAGGATGTTTTTGGCCATATTTATGTTACATCTCCCCTCTAAGCCTCCATGGCAACATTATACATGCAAGGTAGTTCCAGTAAATTATGCTAAGTAAGGATACAAAAGATTGACCTGATTCAGATTTGTGTGCGACTTACGTACATGCGCAAACTTGAAAGTAAGAATGGAGGAGGGTAAGTTACCTGTCAAGTGGACTTACGCAACTGACATGCATAAGCCCCCTTCCGCACACAAATCTGAATCAGGTACGATGTCTTTAACAATCTAGGGGTCAGTTAAGGTTGGTAGTATTAGTAGAAGAATAGAAGCATTTCAAATTGTGATAGTTGGTATTCTGAGTCAACATGACATCTTGACAACCAACAATCACATATAATTATGACAGAAAGCACTTAAACGGGTCACAATATTTCCTCTATGTTAACATTTTGAACCTGGTACCACCACTGGTATTAAGCAGTCCCTCTGGGTTGCAATATAGTGCAAGCAAATTTGATCATAGCTTACAAGACTGTTCTGTGGAGGATGACATTTTGTATATTGTAAAAAGAAGATTAAATATTTCTAGGAGAATTCTAGTTTTTAGTTTTTAGACTTAAATAATTTTTTGGGTTTTTCATTTTAATAAAAAGGAAAATAGGGTTTATTATGCTAACAACAAGTAAAAAAACAAAACAGAACATTTTTTCGTTTCTTTTAAAACCTGCTTCTATATTTGGCATTGCAGCATGTATTTCTTTACAGACATTTAGGAATTTTCTGAAGCTGAATGCTTTGCTGCCCTCATCAGGCATGTAGTGTTTCTACAAATTTTCAGTCCTATATCTCAAATAATACCTGAAATAATAATTCTGTATTCACAGTTGTTTGTAAATTTAATTCCCTGAGATGATATTATATAGATTAAATAAATAGATACATAAATATATATACACCAAGCACCCCAGCACTCTTGCAATTAACCAGTAACCAAACATGACATTCTATCTTTAAAATAAAAGTCAGATAATTTGTCACATACATTTACAAATATATGATAAGCCACCAGCCACTTACAAGGTTTTTTTTGTTTTGATGGTCCTGGGCCGTATTCAGACTTCTGTCGTGCGATCGGGCCGCAAATATACGCACAGACGGAGCAGGTCGGAGCAGGTTACACCCACCAAACAATCCTGTCACTCACCTAGCTTTCTCCGGGGCGGACGGAAAGTTAGACCTGCATTGACTTGCGCTAACTTCCGACCTTATGTGTCTTAGTTTCGGATATTTACGGCCCTAAATCTGTAAGCGCACCCACTTTCCATCATTTAAATGCCTCCCCCAGCCCATTTCTATGCTAATCCTTAGTTGCGTATATTTCCGCAGCACATAGGGTTGGAGTTTTCTCCGCCCGATTCACAAGTCCGTCCCTTAGGCATTTCCGACCTTATCCTCAACGTAGATGGCATATCACTATTGCTATACATGCGCAGTTGATGCAAAATCAATTTGATCCTAAAAATACGCACAGAACTTTCGTTAGAAACGGATCCCTGAATACAGCCCCATAACTCTAAAACTGTCAGAGTCCCAACTTTGGGTCATATATTATGTATTTTTAAATTAAGAGCTCACCCCCGGAAGAGGTCCCCAAGTCTCCAAAACAGATACACTGAAACAGCACCCCTTGTCAGCTGCTATCCCAGACATGATCTAAATCAAACACACAAAATATATGAGTATGTATAATCTTGGTTTATTTAATAGAGTGTGTTTGATCAATATACCCATGAACATTTTTTTTTAATTGGGCTTATATTTAAAACGATAAAATATGCTTATTTATTTTTCTTAAATCTATTTACTAAGACATATATTGATAAGTCTAGTACAAAGATTAACGTATGTGCCTTCTTGTCATTTATCTTTTGGGATATAACAGGTTTCTACTAAGTTGTAATAAAAAGGGAGATAAAGTGATATATACTATTTTATATTTTGCAGCACTTAGTACAAATAGTTCTTCTGATCTTTTCAACAGGAGAAAGAGAAACCAGTGTACTCTATACAGAGGGTCTGATCAAGACTTGTGTAAGTGTGCATCTAGAAAGGTGATTAAATAAGTAAATTAACAAAACTATTTTTTTCTAACTGCAAACTACTAGCGAACTACTGCACACGTGAGAAGCCCTTACTTATTTTATTTGTTATACTTGGTCGCTTGGAATAAATAGTTGGAGACCGTGAACCATGAAGTGGGTAAAGGAGCGTGGCTTCGTGGATGGCTGTTGCGAGGCTGTGACCAGTTTTTGAACGGCTATTGTGGAACTAATTGGCTCAGGATTGCGGAAGGTGGCCACCGACATTACTGCTCAGAGCAAGATCTTCAAGGCTCATATTGGAGGACTGGGTGTCTTTTACAAACATCCCGAGGACCGGGTAATACCCTTCTCTCCCTTGAATATTATGCAACCTTGATATTAGCCCTATGAAAACCACTCCAATATATATTTATATATTTGCATCCTGATATATTATGTGTCTGTGATTTCCATCAACTAAATTGAACTGGTGCCTATTTAGTTTGATAGAGGTTGATTAACTGTACAGTGTCTCTATTTTATTAGTGGCTCCCACACAGTTTTAAATACATATTGTATAATAAATTGGATACTTTTTGACTCTAGGTTGCCGTTTTGCACTTTCTTTCAACAGAACCAGCATTTCGAATGTGTGTTACTTATTGGGTATAGTGCTGTTTCTCTTTTTTCTCTTTTGTTCTTGTGAAATTGGGGGTACTGCATTTCCCCCCCAAACAGCAGCTCTCTCTTATTAGCGCCAAGATCTTATTTACTTTTTTGTAACTGCAAACAAATATTGACCATCTTTAATGTTAATTAAAATATGTGACGCCTCCTTACAGCACTATTCCTGAAATTAGTGGCTAGGATCATAGATGACAACATACGCATGATGCCATGCAGTCTTTTCCAATTCTGGAACATTATTGACAGTTATTCTATCCATGCACAGAACAGTAAAGCCATCTTGTGCACGCCTGCAGATCAGTCCCAGTTTTACACATATGCAGCCCAGTGGTTTCTATTCCTAGTTGAAGATGGGTTTGCTGGGGCTTCCATCTATGACCTGAAAACAGAGATTGAGGAAAGATTTTTGAAACTGACTCCATTTTAATTGAAATATCATATTATAGTTGCATAATGGAAAATATTTTATTCATATTTACGCCAGTTGTCATTCTATTTATTTATTTTATGGTACCGAGGCATAGTAGAGAAATAAATAAAATAATGTCAGATCATAGTGAAGTACGTTCCTAAGTCTTTATAAATGCCAAATGATTCAGTTGCAATAATTCCATTAGCTTGTGATCCACCACTATGTGACCATGGGTTCAGTATTTCACCATGTTTTCTTCTGTAATATTATCAAATTCCACAAGGGAAGAGAGATATTCTCACTTGTGCTCTGATTTGGATGTAGGTTTTTTTTTTTTTTTTTAAATAGTTTTTCTATTAAGGTTAAGCAATTTTTATTTTTATTGTTTATTTCTAGTAACCAGACAGAGGAGTCTTGCATGTAGGTGCAGGAGCAGAGGAGATTAGTACTGTTAGTATTGTATAAAGAGCAATATCATGGTAAAGTTGTACAGCCCTTCAGGTAGATAGACCCAGGAGTACCATAGGTGTTAGTACTGCAGCAGATTTACACCACACAATAGATTATAGCACTGGGTTAGATGCTGGAGCAAAGCACCACAGATTTAGGCAATACAGTATGCAAAATAGCAGTGTTGCATAGCACTGCAAAAGGTACTGAGTTAGTTACTGAAACTCAGAAAATTCCAATAGGTAGTCAGACATAGCTGAAAGGACAAAACTCACTCAATGTACAAGATAAGGAGTTCTTAGAAATATAGGACTGGATCCAGAACTCAGAATTCAAATTTAACTCCATACCTCTGCAACGAAGGATATCATACAGAATTTGAGATTCAGAATTCTGTACATACAAGGAAAGTGCACAACCGCTGCACTCACTTCGCATGTATGGGCCTTCTGCAAGCTGAACCCTACCTTAAGTCTCTACATGCGGAAGACCCCCATACAGAATGGTGGATCATATGTAAGGGCTTTGGAAAGCCCTTACTTTATGAGTACCTTTCCATATCCCACCCACCATGCTCATCTCATATGCATGGTGAGTGGGACCACCCCCTTTGCGGAGACAGAATTCTACAATCGTTAAGGCTGAAGACAGGCATCCTGGTAAACAATAAATGATCTGATTATAATTGCTGTGAAAGCATCCTGAATAAATTACTCTTCCTTTAGCAAGCCTTCTGGGCCAGGGTATATGTTAATGGCCTCCTCTCTACTAATTTTTTCCATTGAGGCACACAACCGGGCTGTCTTCTTTATTTTTGTGCTTTTCAGGAAAGCTTTGGCCTGCTCTACATAGGCTAAACCTGACTTTGTCAGGGGTCAGTGTTATATAAGCTCATGCTGATGTACACAGTTGTTTTAATGTACCTCTAAATCAGGCCTTGCGAGACCACCTGTATGCGACCTCTATTTATAGGTTAGGATTTTCCCACACTGTCTCAGCTTATAAATAGAGGCACAGCTGATGAGTCATTCAGCAGCAGGCAATCTGGCAAGCAAGACCTTTGTGCAGTGCAGATATGAGGGTTTTTTCATATTTGACTTGGATTAAAAGACTCGACCTACATGTGAAGATCAAGTTGGTAAGTATGACAGGATATTTATTTGTGTATGCATTTATTTATTTATTAATTTATTTTGTTAATTGATTGTTTATTTATATTTTTATTTATTTGATTGTTAATTTTATTTATTTATTTATTGATTGATTGATTGGTTGATTTATTATGACTTGCTAGCCCTTACATGTTATGTTAAGCGCTGCATAATCTGCTGACGCTATATAAAAACCTGTTAATAAATAAAATAATAAATAATGTTGTGGGGTTTCTACAGCCTGTGTTTTCCCCTATGTGTCCTGGCAGCCAAGTAATTTGCACTTTTCGGAAACAGGGAGTGCTTCTGGCTCTCTGGCTCTCCCAGTGCCACGAGAGAGTGTTGGCACCTAAGGTGCCTGTGTTCTATGTCATAAGATTATAGAAGTTATATTCTAGGTTTATAAAAGAGAAGAAAGTTATCTGTAATTTATTTACTCTGAGCTATGTTAATATAACGTGTCTGTGACTTCTATAACCTGTTTCTTCTCCTATTCATATTTCATATCTCAATGCAAGGCAGTCCTAGTCTTCTCAGTTATATTGTAGACGTTTTTACTACCTGCCCCTAGAGGCAGTTGTTGAGCACAGATTGACTATCTGTGTATTTGCTTGTTATCCTACATCTGTGCTCTGGTTATAAATACCTTCTCCTCCAAGAGCAAGGTGAGGGTCATTGCTTTCTGTTACCTGCTTCCTGTGCTGCAAGTTTATTAGCCCTTCTCAGCCATTGTCTTGTTATCTGGTTCTCCCTGTTTGTCTGCTTTATACTGGCCATGCTGCTCCCTCTGTTCTAGTACTGTTATGGTAGTTTCCAAGTGGACTTTATGTGGAATTTATTGCATAATCTCTTTGGATTAACCATACCTGCATGTTGCTCCTGTGGACTAATTTGGACTCTCTGAATTCTTGGTATCTTTGTGTTTATTACCTGTTATCTGTGCTTAATTTCTGCGTTTCCTGCATACTTCTGTGTTGCATTCTTGTTCCATCCGTGGCAACCTGCGATAAACTTTACCAGTTACTGTTGTTACCAGCATGTTGGGAAAGCTGTATCTGGGCATATCTGTATGTGTTTTGATAGTGATGTGTTGACATGCATTAATTTCTGACTTTTCATTGAAGCCCAGACATGTATTTTTAACAATAATATGAGAAAATTGTTAAAAACCTTGTGGTTTTAGGCACCCATGCAGGACAAAAGAAAGGCTTTTCAAAGGAATAGCATTCTACAGATATTTTGCACAACCTTCCCCTTCTGTGCATCTTTTCACTGCCCTTCCTCTCCTTCCTTAACTTATCCACAATTCATTGTCTCATCTTCATCTATGTCCCTCTCCCTCTCCCTTTCTTCTTTCACTTTTCATCCTTTACGTTCAGATTTGTGTTGCTCCTCTCCTTCCTCTTCTCAATATTTTTTATTTTACAACCCCACCCTTTTCTTCATCTGAATCATCACTGGATTTCAGTCTAGATGATGCTATTAAATGTAGGATTTAGTGTGTGTGTGTGTGTGTGTGTGTGTGTGTGTGTGTGTGTGTGTGTGTGTGTGTGTGTGTGTGTGTGTGTGTGTGTTTAAGATATTTGTAATTGTCTCTGCAGTAAAAATGTTTTTTTGTGACCAACATATTTTTGTAACCCTTCTCTAGCAAATAGGACTTCCCAACATTATTGTGTTGTTGTTTTTTTAAAACAATGAAATGTGGTATTATGTTTTCAAATATTACAGGAACTTCTAAATCACAAGTTGCTCTCTGAGCTGTTAACAGTGGAGCCTGTAGTGGAACCTATATTTCATTGAAAAAATTATCTATAAGCACATGATGTTGATTAAATGTGGGACAGCATTTTTTTTTAATTAATCACTTTTAAACCTCAATTATGCTTTCAATAGAGAATAGAGTAAGAGTAACATAGACGTTACTTCTACATCTTAATAATGTACAAAATATATATTTGGCACTTTTATATTTTTTATGCCATATAACGGCTGGTATTGTTACTTTGTTTTTATCTGACAAATAGTGGAGATTGGCAGAATCATCCTATGTGGCTGCTTATGTCATGTTTATCACAAAAAATAATATGTATCTGTTGTGTTCTGATAATTATTTCTGCTATGCACAGGCATGCATATTAAAAGGTTTCAAAAAACAAAAAATGTGAAAATGTAGTAAATAAAAAAGAAAAAAAAACTTTATAGCACTTTTTGTTTTTTCTCTGTGTCTTGCCTTGAACAAACACACATCAGCCTACTTAACTGCACACACATAAAGTAAAAATATAAAGAGAGCTGAATGTTTAATTTTAACAACATGTGTTTATAAAAAAAAATGATTTGCCTTCCATACACTGCTATGCTGAAACACACAAGAGGTTATGTGTTAGGATTGCAGTAGTAACATAAAATGATGACACTTTCCTTTAGTAAATAAATATCCCAAATACCTTAGATGAGTATAGATTTTTTAACAGCAAATTTACATAATTTAGAACAAATCTTACATTAATGTCTAATAAGAATGCTTAATGGGTTAGTCTCATTAGAAGGTCCATTTACTTTAATTCCATGTTAGTCTAAAAGGATGTTTGTTACAGATGTGTCTTCTGCCATAGTACCAGTAATCCCTGATGTATAAATGCTAATATATTTATAATAGCTCTATCATATCTGATGATATCTGAACACAATACTTAATACAGATTTCATCAGTATCAAGAAATGTTAGAGCTGCACCAGCTATAAATATATTATAAGTGATGCCAGGACTAATTAAGGTGCTACCACAGATTCCATAGTAAAGTTAGACAAAGCACGAACACATAATCAGATAGGTCATATTGAACCATCTGAATTGAACCTTAAACTGATGCACACTCATATATTTAGTCAGAAATGCACTTTCCTCAGTTAAAACTTAACATTTTATTACAATTATTTAAAAAGACACCATGTAATACACCTTGTATTTAAATTGTAAACCATGCCTACCAACAAGAACAATTGCAACATTCCCTAAGCGGCGGCACAAACGCATTTCATACACAACAAAGAGGGGGGTGCATCTAGAAGAGAGGGGGCACCAGTGGGAGGGCTAACTTCTGGCACCCCCCCCAAAAAAAATGTTGTGATGCCCCTGGGTATGGCTGTCACTTAGATATATAGGGCTGTATCCAGACTTAAGAAGGAGCATGAAATTAAGGACCTGATTCACACTTAAGAATCTTCTTAAAGTCACTCCTGGGCTAAACCATGTTGATTGCAGGGGAGTCATATTTCATCTGTTGCAAACAGTACTAGTGTTGAGAGGTGATATTTCCCAGCGCAAGTCTAAATAACAGTGTAATAGTAAAGCTGGTCAGTATCTGTTTTCAGTAAGCAATTCAAAGATGTATTCCTGCATGCAAAGAATACAATTAACTTGACTCCCCCCGAAAACAACATGGTTTTCCCAGGAGTGACTTTAAGTTCTTATTTTAAGAAGATTCTTAAGTGTGAATCAGGTCCTCAGAGAGGAAAGTTACTCCTGGGCAAAACCATGTTGATTTCAGAGGGAGTCAAGTTAATTGTATTCTTTGCATGCAGGGATATATCTTTGAATTGCTTACTGCACACAGATACTGACCAGTCTTACTATCACACTGTTATTTAGACTTGGGATAGGAAACATCACCTCTCAACTCTAATACTGTTTGCAACAGATGAAATATGACTCCCCTGCAATCAACATAGTTTAGCCCAGGAGTAACTTTCCTCTCTTAGGGCCTGATCCAGACCTACTATTATGTGAGTGGGAAAAGTTAGGAGAAGAAGTCCACACCCGAGAGAGAATGGAAATGCACCCAGGAAAGCGGCTAAGGACTAGAAAAAGTATACAGGAATCCCTGGCTGCATGACCCCAGGGTAAATTTTAGGTTGGCACAACGTGCCTAAAACAATACCGGATTCAATATGAGAGGAAAGGATCAGTTTTATTAAACCAACGAGACAACATATGCAGAGGCAAAATAACAACGGTGAGCACAATGTGCTGGATATGCAAAGTATTGGTGCACAGCAGAGTAAACATATAAATCAGAGGCAAGCACTATGTGCTGAATAATACAGAGTACTGGCACTTCAACAATAATATGCAAAGTAAATGGCAAGCACTATGTGCTGAATAATACAGTGTACCAGCACACAACAATAACATGCAGAGTAAATGGCAAGCACTATGTGCTATATAAATACAGGGTCCAGGGGACACAGCTTACAAGGTAACTAAAGCAGCGATGAGGCAGAGAGAAAGCAAGGCTTAGGAAAAAACCTGGAGGCAAGAAAACAGAGGAACTGACCAGGACTCATAGGCAGGAAGCGGATTCCCCGAACCAGAGATGCACCAGCAACAGAGGACAGTGAAATTATAACCAACGCCGAGGGACAAGCAGGAAGAGAAGAAGTAGCGTGACCGAGCCAATCAGGAGCCAGGGAGCAGACGAACCTCCTGCAACGTGCACGCCAGCGACCTCACGCAGCGCGTCGGATGCAGGACAGGGGAGGAGAGAGCGGCAGGCGCTGGATGCATCCTGTCGCCCTGGCAACGGCTGAAGACGCAGCACTGACGGAGAATCACCGCCGTGACCTAACACCTACTAATGAGAGCGGAGCGTATTACCACTACAACGTAAAAACTTTCACTCCCACGACCAGGGGCTGGCTGGCAAACTTTAGCCTGGGGGGCAAGCCCACTGCAGCAGCCCATGAGTTAATTGCTTGTCCTTAGGGTAAACCATATTTCTAGTCTCCACTAGTCTCCCACTTTATCTTAAAAACCGGCTCACAATACAGACTATATATCTTATGGTTTTTTATTTATTATGTATCTCCAGGCTCCCAGTATGCCCCATCATGTCTCCCCTGCTCCCAGTAGCCCCCATCATGTCTCTCCAGCCCCCCCCAGTAGCCTCCATCATGTCTCCAACCCCCCAGTATCCCCCATGTCTCTTCAAGCACCCAGTTTCTCCCATCATGCATCTCCAGCCTCCCCTAGTACTCCTA